>DWNR01005060.1:0-10421 GCA_018250455.1 Polygonus leo
TCGAACTAAACGAGTTCTACCACCTGGCAAATGAATAATAAAATAAAGTGATGTTTAATATCTGACTGCTCCATTAAATTACTAAGGAAAAAAATGTTACAAGTGTTACTGGTACATGAATGTACTATACGTAATTTATTACGTATTTACTTAATTTTTTTTACACTTTCTGTCTACCACCAAAGTTACGCGACCGAAGTTACGAAATGATTACAAGCAATGTAACCATTGAAATATGCATATAAAAAACCGTTTATTGTGAACACGCTTACATAACAAGCTTACTTACTAGCTTACTTTGATCTTGCACACTAACCTCTGCGACTTCTCAGCGGTGGCGTCAAAGCTGATACTCTTCGGTATGGCGCCGGTGGACACAGTCTTGACAGGTGGTGGGCTTACACGTCTCTCCGTCACGTTCTCCGAGTTCACGTCCTGGCTCGACGACTTGTCCGACACCGACGTCTCCGCGCTGTTCACCGACAGCGTGCTCAGCGACATGTTGCTTGCGTCGCGTTTCTTCTCTATACGCGAAGAACTTATACTGACTATACTCGTGCGAATCTCTGATTTAACTATCCGTGAGGTCAGGTTGTTCACTAGGTTAGCGGAGGTGGATATGGTGGCGGAGCTCATGCGCGTCATGAGGTCGGTTATGGTGGAGCGCGACTCGTTCTCGGGGCGTTCGGTGTCGATGCCGGAGTCGAAGCGCCTGTCGTATTGCGAGACTGATAGCGCGTTGAACGAGCTCTCGCTGGAGTTTAGTGACCTGCGTGAACAAAGTAACGTTAGTTACTATAGCGTTCTGATTGATGGAACGATATTATTGAATAATGTTCACGCTACGGCACACAGGGAACATTTTTATTGCTAGAGGGTCGAATAACTGTTGATTTTTATAAGAACTTTTGAAATTCATACTCTAGAGATATATTGCTTCATTACTTGAATGAAAAATACAATTTTACCAGACTGGTCGGCCCGACTGATCTTAGATTGTAATTTCAAGTTAATATTCCTGTAAAATTGTATTTTTTTCAGCATTTTCAAGATAACGTCTTATTACGCAAAGAATTTTACATTTGCATTGTAAATTTTACTGATTTAATGTAGCATGTTGTAAAATCTTAATGGGAAAATCCTTTACTAAGTTTGAGATTGAGTCTGAGGTTTACTCGTATCAATCTGTTATACATATTAACATACAAACATTTAATTCTATGTTGCCTTATGCGATCGACATAAAAATCTAGCAACCTCAACCTATTTATCGACAATTTGTATCAAAACTTTAACATCTAGCCACTTTTTGTACAAGTACGCACCTATCCATAAGATCGTTCTCCATGTAGTGCTTGTGCGAGTGCGAGGTGGAGGGCAGGTGGTAGTTGTTCTGCGGCGGGAAGCTGTCGTCCACCCACTGGCTGGTGGCGTCCGACGACGCGCCCGCCTCCGCGCCCTGCTGCGACGACGCGCCGACGCTGAAAACATAAGCTTGTCACAGCTTGTTTGTCTGAAGCTGGCGTGTGATATTTTAAGGAGATGTATATGTAGTTAGTGATGTCCCGACTGAACTACACATTCGAAAAAAATAATTGCCAGTCATAGGGACTGCCGATAGCAGTGAAAATTTGTAACTAAAACAACCACAGTTCCTATCTTTCAAATGACAATATTGTAAAGTGGTCAACACAAGTTTTGTTAACTTGTTGTTTATCGCGTAATGCTTGACGCCATATAGCTATTTAGTGACTACTGCTGCGTTCTGAAATGTACTATACGATACGCCGTATCGATGCGTGAAAGAGAGAGCGCGAAGGGTGAGATTTGGGACGTAGCTTTGTCGCTAAGCACGTTCAATTGGTTTTTGTGAGCGGTGCACAGGAACAAAACGACGTAATAATTGGTAAATAGTTAACACGACTTGA
This sequence comes from Polygonus leo, assembly GCA_018250455.1. Classification (NCBI taxonomy): domain Eukaryota; kingdom Metazoa; phylum Arthropoda; class Insecta; order Lepidoptera; family Hesperiidae; genus Polygonus; species Polygonus leo. Next base: position 1,929 of record DWNR01005060.1, read on the forward strand.
GTTTACTCTTTAAGTAATTATAGACTATTCTGCAATACCTTAATCTGGCGGTGACGCATTTCCATTTAGTTTATCCTTGCTATAAAAGTTTTCACTTCAAAAAGTTTGAGATGTCAAACTACGACACCTAATATGGTAACATGTTAAAGGTTAGTAATTTAACGTTGACATCTGACAAACTATGATGGTTCTTACAACACCAGTCTTTTATTTTTGTAAATTTCCTATTTCAAAGCTAGTTGGTTATCTAAACCTCGCACACTATTTGTGGGTTCTGTGTAGTCTGCGACGTCATATTGCGATGCGTACCATTTTCTATCTATATTTGTGGCAGTTAATTTATTTTTATAACTTCATATAAATAGATCTAATTAAAATGTAATACCAATAATTCATTAAAAATACTTGAGATAATGCTCAATACATGTTTCATTAGGTAAAAAATACTTACCCATTCTGCGGCACAAATTCGAAAACATCATTGTTTAGTGGCGCAGGCGCAGATGTGCTTGGACTTTCGGGCGCAGACGTCGCGTAGCACGTCATCACCTGCAAAATTTATCGGAATAATTGTTAGATTTTCTGTACTGTTTCTACATATATGTCAAACTTTAGAGTGCGCAGTAGAATGTCACCTCATTAGTCATCTTCATAAATTAGCTGTAGGTAATTTCCTTAATTACATTACAGGAGCTAGCAAACAAATAGGTTGAAATATTTAATTTTATATTACATGTTAACTAAAACTGTCGGTTCTTGTCCAACTTTAAGAAATTTAAGGACACTATAGAACAAGACACCGAGATTTACAAAGTGTATGATAATTTTTGTTTAATTCCAATAAGCTCGCGTCAGCTCCCTAATCTGACATTAACACTTGGCTAGAAGATTCTCACTCGCTGTTGCTCTGTACACCCACAACAACAACAAAGTGGCGTGCGACTGACCGGGGAGCCGTTGACGAGGATGCTCTTGCGGTTGTCGGGCGCGTGGTGCAGCGGCAGGTCCAGCTCGCCGCCGCGGTGCAGCGCCGCCGTCGCGCTCAGGTACCCGCCGCCCGACCTGACGCACAACATGCTTGTCGTTTTATTACTGGCCCGCGCGATGAAGTTAGGAAGGTAGAAAGAAAGAAGATATGTGTATTGTTTTATTATTTTACCTGTTAGGAAGACTAGGACGCGATGTGTGCCTGGGACTGCCGATATCTGGCCTCTTAGCGCTGCCATTCTGGTAAAAATATTATTTATTTTAAATAGCTAAAACTGTGAGTTCATTCAAGTTCTTGCAATAGCAATATTGGCGGTGGGAATGTTAGGTCGGGTAAACACTGCTCTACACACCAAATTCTCCAAAGGTCTCAAATTGTGTTGTTATTTGTAATTTAACATAATTTGTGCAATAAATAAATCATTTCATTTCAACAATTGGTTGCAATACTGGCCGACATACAAATATCAAACTTTTTTTACTTGTGGATTTAGATAGGATGGATGAAATTGTCCACAGGAGTTCCTTCAAAATCTAATCTTAAAGTAGCTGCCAGAGGATATAAATAGAGTGGATGATGTTGTCCACATAAATTGTGACATCTGACTAGCGGAAGCTAAATATGACACGTGAATATAATATAAACTTCATAATAGTGTACCTGCAGCTTGAGCGGCGCGTCGTCCTGGTGCGAGGGCCGGCGCGGCCACGACGTGTCCGAGCGCGCCGCCACCGACACGCAGTCGTCCGTGTCCACCTGCACGCACACGCACACAACTATTTAATTATGTATCTATTACATCACTCACATACTGTACACTAAAAACAATCATGAAAACAAAATATAATGCAACTCTGTAAGTACCAGTACACTTAGAAGTGACGACAACATGTATAACATTAACATCACAAATTTTTATTATATAAATGTTTAAAATGCTCAAAGTTAGCGCTAACAGAAATTAAATTATAAAAGAAATATATACATTCTCTGTTTAAAATAAATTATTTATTTTTATCACATTTACATTATCAAAAAGATCTATTTTTTTTTAATTGATTCAATTCTTTAACCAATCTATTTATTGGGGTGTTACAACCTAAGTTTGTAATACATAATTATTACTGTTACTAAATTCGTATTACATAACTATTAATACATATTAATGCTTATTATTTTTTCCATAATATTAATAGGTAATACAAATCCTAAATAATCTTTTGATTTAAAAATATGAGAGGAATTATAAATATTGAGTATAACAAACCAAAAATATCGTGAGGAAATATACACAACAGAAAGATTAAAAATAATAAACAAAGATGTCTATAGCCTATATTACAAGTTGTGATACTATCTGTTTAAAATATACGAAATCGATCGAAACTGACTGAATTTGTAAAACTTGTGAAGTCAATAACAAAATGTACCTCAGTATTTCGGTCGCTATCAGACGCGAGCACGTCCATGCTCCACGCCGACTCGCTGGCGGTCTCTGACACGTCCGGAGCGTTCGTGTTATTGGCGTTCGCTACGATAAGAAAAATATATGTTAAATATGTGTGAAGATATTTGATATCTGAAATTTAGTTATGGCAGTACCGTGCGAGCCGGACGCGTATTTCTTTTATTTATCGTCTTAAGGTAGCAAACGTGTAGTCCACCTGATGATAAGTGGTCACTGCCGTCTATGGACATTAGTGATCATCCCCAAGTACGAATAAATCGTACTTGTAGTTGACCACAGATACGTTGCTACCTTTGAGGACTAAGATGTTCGCCTCGCGTTTAAGTATAGCCGGCAAACCACGCCTCTCCAGACATAATAAATTATTTCATGGAGGATTATGAGGGTGGCGGTGGTACCTCTCCAGTCGAACTACATGAGTTCTACCAACTGGCAAAAGAGAAAGACTTAAGAAAAGAGAGTGTGAGAGTGAGACAAAGATAACAAAAGGTAGTACCGTGCGAGGCGGGCGCGTGCGCGTGGTCGCACGAGTCGCCGATGGTCTCGGAGTCGGAGGCCAGCACGTCCGTACTCCACGTGTCCGACATTATGCTGATCGTCTCGTCGCCCTCCAGCAGCTTCTGTAACCATATTTATCTTTGTAGTATAGTAGTGGTAAACGAGAATGCGTTCAAATGATGGTACGTGCCCGTTTCTGCCAATGGGTACATGTAATCGACCTCAGATTGGATTGAGATCCCACTTGACGTCGACTGATGTCATTCCTGAAAAGTGAGATCTTGAAATTTAAATTTTTCAATAAGTGTGGCACTAGCAACCGCACGTTTTTGAACGAAAAACAAACACGAGCATATAAAATGATGAATAAATAATTTCCTATCTTCAGAAGAAAGAAAAAGGAGCCTAAAATATGCACAATGAGCAGAATATAATTACTAAAATTACACTATCTGTCTGTCTATTTAGTTATTTATTTATCTATATTTGGGAAACACAATGAAAGTTGTACAGACCACAAAGTACAGTAACAAATATACATAAATCAGCAAAGTTTCCACTAATTACACTGTCCTATTTTTAATTATAGGACTCATATTCTAAGCAGTATGAAGTCAAAATGTTTATTTATACACTGTCAAATTCAGATTGGTCTTGACGATAAATATGCAGCGACGCTTACCCGGATCTCGAACTTGCAGAACTTGTCCTCGATATCGTTTCTGGTCTGCTTGAGCAGCTTCGCTTGCGCTGCACTTCCTGCTTGACTCGTTGGCACGTTTTGTGTCACTCTGCCGAAAATAAGTTTTTTAATATAATTTGTTTCATTAAAGATCCAAATTGGCATCATAGGCATTTATTTATGCACCTGTTTTTGACCTACTATAATGACTTCTGTGTGTTACAACAGTTCGTTTACATACACATTATAGGATGTTCAATCATAGGCCATAATCATAACTAATACTATCACTTCGAACGTAATTGGTCCATTTTCCACTTATACCAAAATTTTAATTAAAACTTTATAGTCACACTCTTACACAGGTACAGACAAAACCGGTTTCCGAGCAGAAAAGATATTGCAAATTCGAAATAGATGAAAAAATTGAATATCAAAATAGGGCGTACGAAACCACGGACAAAAGCTTTACATCAAAACATTGTACCTCCTGGGTGGCGCGTCGCCGGCCGCGTCCCCGTCGGTGACCTGCGAGGAGGGCGTCTCCCGCCCCGAGATGTTCGGGCTGCCGCGACCGCTCACGTTCGCCGACACCTACGTGCGTAATGTACGACTTGTAAATTGAACTGATTTTAACTTAGTATTAATTTAATGCACTGGATAATAACGTGAACATTATCGTAGACGTGGATTAAAAAAATGAGTATAAAGTAACGACCATATGTTTAAAATATATGATGACTAGCGAATCACTGCTTCAGTGTCGCAAGTGAAAGTCTGTAGAAGTAGGCAATAGCAGCTGTAACACTTACACATTACCACCGCTATTAATACCACATTTAATTATGGAAGTTTGTTAGTTTAAAGGTGAATAGTAAATAAATTCTGAAATTGAAATCAAACTAATTACATATGAACTACTATCTCTAATGTATAATATACACATTAGAGATAGCAGAAGAAGTTCTATGATTTTCAAATATTTTTCTTAGTTGCACACTCTCTGTGCATTAAAGACACACTAGAAAAAAGTAACATTCTACCACGTAAAATAACTCAACTTATTCTCTCTTTTGAGGCAGTACATAATCACATAAGAGCTAGTAGTTACCATATCAGACAAGTTGTCATTCTGGTCCTCGGTCTCGAGCTCGAGGCTAGAGGTGACGCTGTGGTTGGACGCCGCCTCCGACACCGCCTCCAGGTTGTCCGACGTGTTGCCCAGCGACACCTCGTCGTGCGACACTGAGAACCTGTAGAGCACGTTTATATTAAAGAGAGAGGGAGAAAAAGAGAGAAAGAGAAGAAGCAATACGAAAATGTGAAAGAGAGGGAAAGATAGGAGCGAGGGTGAGATAGATCAACAGATACGTGCATATTAAAAATTACAACTGTTTGGCGCTATACCTACGTTAAAATTTATTCAACATTGTTAAACCTAATGTTTAGGAGTCTCAATGTGGATTCAAATGGTTAAATTTACATGGTAATGTACCTGGTTCGTTTCTGAACTGGCGCGATGTTGCCGGCCGCAGGGGTATCGTCCGCGTCACCTGCTTCAGATCCGCCGTAGTAACATTCCAGTACTTTCGATTCTGGCACTAGACCTGCACCCATATAAAAATTCAAATTCAAAACTTTTTATTCAACATAACAAAATTGCTTGGTATATATATATATTTTTTGTTTTCATATTAATACATATCATACATCGGCTTTGAGTGCCTATTTTAGGCTGAGGTAGACCGGAAGAAAAAAGCCGGCGAAAAAAAACTCCCAGTACTCTTTTTAAAAAAGATGTGTTATACATTTTTCACATTGCTGTATGGTTTAGGTTAAAATTCATTAATAACCTGACTTAGAAACAAAATAAATGTGGTCCTGTGCAGTTGCAGGAGTACGTTATAATTGTAGTAAAGGAATATACTAACAATTAAATAATTAAATAATTAATGAAAAGTTGATCATACTCACAAAGGGTTCCATAGCACTGTGCAATATATACACTATTTGACTCTAATTTTGTGTGTTAGTAGTGTATTAAGTATAGTTTCAAACAAATTGCAGTGCTTGGTGCACTTGTCATATTAAATGAATAGCTTTATTTATACCAAGATAAATTTTAGACATAATAAAATACTTTAGATTGTCAAATGATTACAGCACATTTCTAGTTCAGAGGCCGTTATAATATTATATTTTTGATTCCAAAATTCAAGGCACTATTCAAACTCACCGACATAATCCTGATCCTCGGTGGTGGCGAGCTTGATGACGAGCACCTCAGGCTGTTCCAGGTGGTCGTCCCGGTCGGTCCCGTTGAGCTTGTCGTCGGGCCCCGGCGAGTTGGTGCTGGCGCTGCGCGGCAGGCGCGGCTTGCCCACCTTGGCCAGGATGCCGCGCCGGCTGCTGTGCCCGTTCTCGGATGATGTGTCTTTGATCTCCGCGTTGTGGCTCGGTCTGTGCAGAGTTAGAACATTAAGTGAGTATTGTAATGCTGTGTGCTAGTGGTAGTATTACGCGTAGTTCGACATATGAGGTATTAACTTCACACGTATTTCTGTTTTAGTAGAAGTTTAAGGATATGCTGTTTTTTATGAGGATGTGTATAATAAGTTGACTGAGTCATATGAAGAAAAATACCATGAAATACCCATGAACATGTTACATCGACTTGATTTATCTGCCTATATTTGAGGCTAGTCTTAAAGCTTGCCCATTGCCCATTCACTCTTATTCAGGGACCTGTTTCATCTAAAGCCTCGCTGCTGCAACTAACTACTGAAGTGCTGGTAGATAGATACTAGTTTCGATTAGTCGCGCGGTAGTTGGGCTCGCCGGTCTGCAGCAGCGCCGCCAGCCGCGCCCGCCCCCCGCCACCTAGCCGCAGCGGCAGAGCGCAGGGTACCTGACGGCCGCGAAGTCGGGCATCTTCCGCAGCAGGTCGTGCAGCCGCGCGCGGTAGTTGGGCTCGCCGGTCTGCAGCAGCGCCGCCAGCCGCGCCGCGCCGCCCGCCGCGCCCTCCGCCGCCGAGCTGCTGCTGCTGCTGCTGCCCGCCACCGAGCTGCTGCGATTGGAATATTTACATTTGATTATGTTTTAGAACAGGTGCAGATATAGAGTACTTGGAAAATATTAGACCTAACGCAAATGTTCAGGCACATTTTTATGTCGAATGGATTTATTAATAAAACAAGAATCGAATATGTATATGGGAATCGCGGATGTTCATGAATATCCTGCTGTAGCGCCTAGTCCGTCATTCACTATTCCCCGCACCTCTCCATTCACTTGCCATCGTTCGAGTCGCATTATGCTCCGGGGCCTTCGTCCCGCCGAGTCGAACGACAGCACGTCTGCGCGCGTACGCATTGTAATAAAACTTCTGTACAGCTACACTACGTATGTTACCAGTATTTGGCGATAACCTATAATTAGAAATTTCCAGACCAAAGTTACCTCCTTGTACAGGGATATTTTTGTAGCACAAACATATTCACATATGCACTACTTTACTAATTTTAAAAATACAAATATAGGTATTTAAAAATGCTTACCTGAATCCAGCAGCTTCAGATGATCCATTAGAACTATTAGAGTTCTCTTCGGAATTAATACTTGGAGTGTTATTGTTTAACTTGGATGAGATTCTTCGAAGGAATGTTATCTGAAAAGAAATAAGTATAATTTAAATGACTCGAATGTCTTGTTTGGATAACACCATCAAGTGATCATATAAAGTGACAATTCAAAAAGTATTCATGAAGTAAACATTCACGAACGCACGCACGAACGTATCGTTTAATATGTACTAATACATTCACAGGCAGCGGGCTGCGCGTCGATTCGTGGCGCAGTAGCACGGCATGAAATATAATGCAGCATATATAAATATTAAATACTAAAATTAAATGTGTATCATGCGCGGTGAATAACGCGACAGCGGCGTCGGTGCGAACCACTCCACGCACACTACCTCATCAGCAACCACACGTACAAGAACATATTGACCCGATATACACGTACCAGTAAATACGAGTCATAAGCGGCGGGCAGCGGCGGCAGGCAACGCGTCGATACGCGGCGCGGCGAGTGTTGCGGTGGATGGCGCGAACGCCTCCCCGAACACAGCTCTTACAAGCGGGTATGACCGCAGCTGTGTGCGGGAAGGTGTACGAACATATCGTACCATGTATACTAGTACACGTCGTACGCGGTGAAAAACGTCACGGGTTCACAGGACTACGAATCGGCTCGCGGCGCAGCATCTCTGCGTTAAAACATGCACCAGCAACCATACACACATGCACATTTGTCAGGTGGTAGAACTTACGTAGTTCGACCGGGGAAGTACCACCGCCACCGTCATTATCTTCCGTGAAGCAATTTATTGTGTTTCGGAGTGGTTGCCGGCTATACTTAAACACCTTAGTCTTCAAGGGTAGCAATGCATTTGTGGTCAACCTTGGGTACGCAGGGATGATTACTAATGTCCATAGCCGGCAGTGACCACTTACCATCAGGTGGACTGCATGCTCGTTTGCGACCTTTAAACAATAAAAAAAAACATAACGTATGGTATATATCGTATATATACAGACCAGTAAGTGTGCGTCATGCGCGGTGAACAAGGCGACGGCGGCGGCGGGCAGCGCGTCGGTGCGCGGCGCGGCGGGCGGGGCCGCGGGCGGCGCGGCGGCGCTCGGCGCGAACGCTTCCCCGCACACGGCCTCCACCAGCGACCACACGCACGACCGGTCGAAGCGGCCGTACAGGTCGCGCACTTTCGGCTCCACCTGGTTAATTTAACATTTTTGTTTATTGTATAGTACGACAGTATAGTACAATATAGTATAC
>DWNR01005061.1:0-10420 GCA_018250455.1 Polygonus leo
CAGCAGGTACTCCCGGCAGATGGCCAGCAGCTGCTGCGCCTCGGCGAGCTCCTGGCGCGCGGCCAGCTGCAGCAGCGTGACGTCACCACGTACCTTTCCTGGCGGTCTCCATGCGCAGGCCCAGCAGGTACTCCCGGCAGATGGCCAGCAGCTGCTGCGCCTCGGCGAGCTCCTGGCGCGCGGCCAGCTGCAGCAGCGGCACGCCGCGCGCGACGCGCTGCAGCCGCTCGGTGGCCTCCGCGAACTTGCCGCTCGTCGTCAGCTGGTAGCACTGCTGCAGCTGCGTCACCAGATCGTTCAGTCTCAGCGCTGCAAATTAAACATTATGGTTAATATCACTATGGAAAATAGATAATCTCCCTCACTCACTCTATTATTCCTCTCCTTCTCTGTCCCTATACTCTCTCGTCATCATCCTATACTCTCTTTTTACTAACCATGTTTCCTTTGCCTACCTATTAAGATTGACCCAATCTAGTTTTCATCTTACTCTTACTACAAAATCTCCACTCCTACTTTTGTATTATATAACACTCGTACATTCTCTCGACTCGGAGGATCAGGTGAACTCGACAGGAGTGCAACTCTCGGTCTCTTGCAATCGCACTTTCTCTTCTCGGTCTCTTGCACCCTCTACCTCTCTCTTCCCTCATTCACCCTAAACTTAAATCAAAGCACTCACTGATAACGGGATACAGGTCCTTCCCGCTGGCCTCCTGCCAGTTGCGGTGCAGCTGCGCCACGAGCGGCGGCGAGCTGGGCAGCGTGCCGAACATGAGCCGCGCCGAGCCGTACATGCTGAGGAACGTCTCCAGGTACGGCTCGAAGTTCACTATGCCCACTTGCTCGTTCAGCAGCCTGTTGGGGGGGACAGATTTGGTTTTAATAAAAGGTAGTTTTGTAGTGAAACGATGGATGATTCTTTCAAGAATAATGAGTTTACTATTCGGCTAATTATTTATGGATTTTTTGTAGTGATACAATAAATACTGCATTGATGTTAGTAAGTGATGTTGATATGAATAAATACAACTAATAAATTACACCTAAACATAACCAATGCACGGCAATGAGACTCATAGAGGCTATATTTACAAACCAATATTACTGACAAGCGATTAACACGGATTCTCTTTTTTCTTGCATCACTAGATTTTTTTCGTTTAGGATGGAATATAAGTAGCACCCATTTACTTTAAAATTCATTTGACAAAATAGTATGTTTTTCTATTGCTATAACTATATAGCTTGATGTTTCCAGCAAACATGTTAAAACTACCATGTAATGTACCATACTATTTTCTACACATATTTCCTGAGTTACTTCTATCACTGGATATTAGTACATTTCATTCATTTATAAACATAGCACGCTATTTCCAGCACGCTATACACTGGATATAGCGCGCTATCTCCACGTGTAGCACGTCCGACGTACCTGAGCGCCACCTCGAACTGTCCCGTGGCGACGTGGTCGTGCGCCGTGCGCAGTCTCTCGGCGCGCAGCAGCCCCGACCCGCGCGTGGGCGCCACGAAGTACGCCGCGTCCTCGCCGTCTATGTCCGCTGGGGAGAACAAGTTTTACACAAATACTCAGTAAATTAAGTAATTTAGTAAGACGACGAAGTAATACACAATGTTTCACATTAATTACAAAACCACCGAACTTCTAGGGGCTAACAAAAAATATAGACAACTAGCTTTTGCCCGCGCCTTCGCAACTTGATACTATTAAATTATTATTTAGTATTAAATAATTCAACATCTTGGCGGTGTGTCAAGATAAAACGTAGACCAGATTTTAAATTGGATCATAAGCAATACAACTGTAAAAACGTCATCTAATTTCATGTCGTTTTGCGTGATACACGTACAAACATACAGACAGACAAACAAATTCTAAAAATAATTGTTTTGGCATCTATTGCTTTTCAAGACCCCCTACATATCATACCATACATTTTTCTCTAATATTTTCAAACGTTAGATGAAGAACGAAAAGGCGTCGTCGCATTACAATTTTACTTTATAGCTACAGATTGAAGCAGTGATAATATAATTGCCTAGTGGCTAGAAATCTGGGAAATGGGAAATGAAATGAAATCTGTGTCTTCTTATTTTCAAAATGACATGCATATAAAAATTTACTAATCACTAGCTTCAATTTTACAAATTATATTGATAAATACTATATCAATAGCAAGTTACCAGAAACTGGCGCGAGTTCTTCGGGCAACTCCAAGTCCTCATCGCCGACGTCCCAGCCGCCGTCGTCACACGCGTCCTCCATAACCTCCTCCTCATCATCGTTCTGCGCACAAGAAGCAAAAAAATATATAATCATAATACACACACACATCTTCACGCCAAATCTCTAACGGGGTAGGCAGAGAGTATCGAGTGCCAAATGGCACTAATCATAATCATATAATTTATTTCCAGAATAAGAGGTAAATGTATTATTATAAATGTTTCTCTTGTTCTAACCTTTATGGTGTGCAAATTATTTTTTGTTTAAGATTTAGTCAAATTAAAAAATAAATCCAGAATTGTTATTTTGGTGTGAATGACTGACTTTTAAATTATGAAACAATTTTATTTTATTACACAAACTTTGTTTATGCTTTGATGGAAGGCGAACAACCTGGAGCCTATTCCTGAAGAATTTCCCCAATTTCTCTAAAGTATATTGGCGTTCATAATTGGCAGGGATATCGGTAAAATTATAAAAAAAAAATACAGAAAAACATAGAATTTACTTCTTTGGGATGAACAGATGACGATGTCTTAAGCTTTAAAAATGTAATGACCTATTTGATGGTCGTGCGCAAAGTATCAACCATTTTTTTTTAAATTAACAGTGGCGCCATCTGTGTAAACTTGGTCGTGCCAACTCAGAAACCTTCGTGGGCTCATGCACAACAACTTTGTTAAAAATCATCATCTGATCAAATGCATAGCTTACGATTGTATAAAGGACATACAGACAAACCTTCATTTTATATATTACTAGCTGACCCGGCAAACGTTGTTCTGCCGTATAAAATATTATCAGTGTCTTTCTACTATGTTATGCATGTATTATACATATAAACCTTCCTCTTGAATCACTTTATCTATTAAAAAACTGCATCAAAATCCGTTGCGTAGTTTTAAAGATCGAAGCATATATAGGGACAGACAGCGGGAAGCGACTTTGTTTTATACTGTATAGTGAAGATACATATCACGCTCTGTCTTCTGTCCCGGCTGAGCCCTTAGTTGGCTTGCCATAAAACGCTCGGTGAAGCTGTAAAGGCCAATAGGGCCAACATCAACTACACAATTCGAAAAAAAAGAAGATACATAATGTGCAACCCACCTTATTCTCGTCAGCGAGCACATCCTCGTCATCCCCCCAGGCGCCCCCAGCCTCCAGGGGCTCCTCCCCGGGCGCGGCGGTGGCGGCCACGCTGCTGGAGGCTTCGCCCGCGGGCCGCGCCCCACCCGCTACTTCAAAGAAGCTCCTAGGGGACAAGGGGATGAATTTTTAATATATCTCCCATAAAATTGAGAACTACATTTAATTCCTTTAGTTGTAACATGCCCATAGCTAAAAAATATTAACGACCTGTCAACAAATTAGATAATACATACCCATGTATATAACGTTATATATACTACCCATGTATATACTTCTTTTGCACCTTTGAAGAGTGCAAAAGAAACATCATCAAATAAACCGGTACAAACTTATCTAACTATTCATAACTAAATACTTTAATAACATTATAATTATTTTTAAATCTACTTTTTTTAAGATTTAAAAAATGCATTTAAAGTATTTCTAAACATTTTAGTATCTCCCTTGTCCTTCAAAATGCCTGCATACACATAAATAAATTAATAATTATTATTCTCATCAAACAACTCACTTGGAGACGGCAAGCAGAGGCCAGTTGGGCTGAGCGCGTTGCACGGGCAGCGGCGGGCGCAGCACCACTGCGTCTGGATTCGCTTCAGGGATCGGCAGCCCAGCCGCCTCTAACGCTGCTTTCAGCTGCTCCGCTTCCTCCTCGTACTTGTGGTTAATTGCCGTCAGGTACGCTAGGGATAGCTGGAGAAACACATTGTATTGTTAGATTTATTTTTAATTAAAATAAAACAAAAATCCCCGCTGCTCAAAAAAACTAAAAGAGAAAATCAAGTACCTACCACACTACCAAAATAAGTTCGACTGAGTCACGTTTCTAAAAATGATGTATATTAGTTAAATTAAATAATTTAAGGGGCCGGATGTAATGACAAAACTTGTTTTGGCAGATTTTTTTGCGGCCTGTAGTAAATAACAAAGTATGGTTTGTAATTTTTTGTTATCGTATAAATGTAGCAAACGAGCATGGAGTCCACCTGGTAAGCGGTCACTGCCATGACATCAGTAATCATCTCCAAGTACGATTAAATCATACCTAGGTTTAATCAAAGATACGTTGCTACCCCTAAAAGCTAAGATGTTCACCTATTGTATAAGTATAGCCCTTAACCACACCTCTTCAAATCGAAACGCAATAATTGCTTCACGTAGCATTATGAGGGTGGCGGTGGTGACGAATTCTACCACCTGGCATTATTTTCATAAACTATAATAATGTATAATAGTGTTTCCATACGTGAGTATGACCACACACAAAACCAAGATCTCCGAACACACCTGTCCAGCATTCTTCAACAAACGTATCCTTTCCCCGATATCACCGAGCAACAACGCGCCCTGGAACTGAGAAGACACGTCCTTCCTGATTTCAGCGATCTTCATCATCTTCCTCAGCTTCTCCAGGTTGCCCGTCACCAGATACAAGAATGACAGTTTGTCGAAGTTCTTCGTGCGTTGGTAGCACATCTCTACTATCTGCAATGATGAAATAATTAAAGTTAACTATAATAACTCGCATGTTACATATTGGAAATGGTTTTTCTCGGGTGGATCTCCAAGCTATGGAAAAATGGAAGAAATGGTTATGCCTCAGGCCTTCACTTTTAAATTGTAATAATATTAAATGATTATTTATAAATTAATTACAACCGACTTCAACAAAGTTAAAAATGATTGTATTATCACTTTGATGGCCTTTCCGGGTTCTTGGAAACTAAGTCTATAAAATGTATTATGCAACAGAAACTTAGCACAGAGATCAAAATTATACAATTAAAATACTTACTAAAATGTTTTATACCTATTTCAATAATCATCATCAAAATCGGTTTATAAAAAAAAGATTTATGCATGAACTTGAGACGAAAAAAATACATATAGGGAAACAGAATTTTTTGTTGATTAAAATGATAGACTACTAACAAAACAGGTCATAGCAAGAGTATATTTACTAACCTGATGGTTGCCCGTAGAAAGTGCAGCCTGTGCCAGCTTGTCCCAGGCGTCCGGCTCGTCCAAGCTCTTGGCAGCCTCGAGAGCCACCTCTATGTTGCCGCACTGGAGAGCCAGTGATAGTCGAGTGCGGGGGTCTTTGACGAAGTGGAGAGCTACCTCTGGGTAACCTGAGAGGAGAGATTACAAAGGATTAGTATATTTCAATAGAATCTAGGAATAATTTTAACAAATAGGACAGACTAACTTTGACACCTGTTATCTATGAAATAAAGACTACGAAATTGTGAATGTAACTTACTTTTCAAACAATTAAATGTGGTTTAAGGTAAGTGGTTCATATTTTATAGATATTATGATCAATCATGGCCGGGAACGTAAAAATTAGTTGCATTTCTACGTATTAGTATTCACATAAACTAATGGAACTTAATGATCAGTATTCTACTATTACTATAAATACGAACTAACTCTAAGGCCTAAAGTGAACAGTCACTTATTTTTATATATTTATTACATTTATTACTTACTACTTTAACAACTTAAACAATTACGAATTGTTATTAAACCATTTAACAATTATTTTACCCTAATTTACCTTTATGCTGTTATTTTATTATCTTACCCTATTGTAATTAAAATTGTACCCTCTTCAAACCAGAACACTTTATATGAAAATATGTGAAATAGGTTCCTGCAAGTAAGATGAAAATATGAGAAAAAGCTTACCTTTCTCCTGCAAGTACGCTATAATGCTCTGCCCCACGAGCTTGGCCGTACGCACCATGTGTAGAACTTGGTCGTATTGACGGGTCACTAGCGCCAATTTGAATCTGAGAAACAAAAATAATGAAATATTAAATTTCTACACACACAACTTTATACTAGAATTCCCATACTTGTCATGTACCCAAGAAGCAATCCCTAATCTAAATCAACACTAATCAAATAAATTATTTAATACATTATTTATTTCCATGATATTTAAAAAAACTTTCAATTGTTAACAAACTGTTAATTTAGTATAGATTTGAACTAAACAACTAAAGTAGCGCATTAACTATACTTTAATGCATAAAACTGTAACCAACGTAACTTGGTAACTATTTATAAGTAAATTGTTATTTAATAAAAAAGTGTTTATTACTCATCTAAACTCAGCTTTATTTCTTAACAAGGGAAGTTACTTTTAGATCCAATGAAGCTTAGAAAGGTGTAGCCACTCATACTAATTCACATAATCCCCAAATCAACGTCTTCTCATATAGTATAGTATAGTAGTATTCTCATATAGGCACGAATAATAAGAGCGAAACACAGCCTTTTCCTTCCTTATTGGGATCTTCCTTTGTCAATCGGGACATGCAGAACCATAACAAAAAAGTTGGCAGTCATAGTGACTGCCGATAGAAGTGAAAAGTTATACCTAAAAACAACCACAGTCCCCATCCCTCAAATAACAATATAGTGGTCAACACAAGTTAACAATGTTGTTTATTGCATAATGCTTGACGGCGTATAGCGATTTTTCTATCAGTGACTACTTGCGTGCTGAACTGTACTCCGATACGCCGCATCTATGCGTGAAAGAGACAGCGCGTAGAGTGAGGTTTGGGACGCAGCACTGTCGCTGAGTGCGTTCAATTGGTTCTTGTGAGCAGTACACAGGACCAAAACGACGTAATTGGTAAATAGCTAACACGATTTGAGTTACTTTACCCTGCCCATCGTTATTATAGAAGTTTTCACTTCAATAATGTAAGAGGACTCACCTGTACTCAGTGGGGTCGATGTTGAGCACCTTAGGCCTGGCCTCGCGGTCCAGGCACACCACTCTCGCGCCGGCCTCGTTGGCCACCACCTTCACGGCGTACACCGGCACGTCCAGTGTGCGGATTATGCCGTAGTCGCTGAAATGTAACATTACTTGATATAACATTTTCGTGATGATCATACATAATATTCTACGTTCAAAGCCATGGGGCTAAAGGAAGCCACAATATATGATAGAAGAAAAACCTTCACTCTTCAATCAATTTTCTGTCTAAGCACGAGTCGAAAATCTTAGTTCTAAATAGTGACAACGTATTAGTCTTAAATCTGAAATATGACTTCAGATCTAGGATCGACTACATATATACTGCATTGGAAATAACTTGTACAGCTCAATTTTTAATAAACGTAGAACCTACAGAAAATAGGAAAGTTTTAGATAAGTCAATGTAAGTAAGTGTAAATTTTAGATAAGCGACAAGCATCTGATGGAAAGTGATTACTGTCGACTATGAACATTTGCATCGTTAACTTTGAGAGCACTATTTGCACCTTTTTCCCGAGAATATTGACATTGACGAATTATCTTTACCTAGATTTTTTTTGTATAAAGGTGACAAACGAGCATGCAGTCCACCTGATGGTAAGTGGCCACTGCCGTCCACGGACATCAGTGATCATCCTGAAGTACGATTGAGTCATACCTAAGTTTGATCAAAGATGCATTGCTACCCCTTAGGACTAAGATTTTTACGTCATGTATAAGTATATCGGCGGCAACCGCGGCTCTCCAAATCGAAACGCAAGAATTGCACGAAGGATTATGAAGGTGGCGGTGGTACCTCCCCGGACGAACAACATGAGTTCTACCACCTGTCAGACACCTTTACCTAGATGTAGTAAACATCTGCACTATTCTACTTCAATACTACTAATTCAACAAACAAACATAAAATAAAACACTCACCCATCCTTACAGCAATACTTGATATGATTAGCAGTGGTATAAATAAATACGGGCTGGGGTGTGGAGTCATCGAAGGCTCCAGACTTGACCCTGGCCCCCTCCGTGATGTTGCACAGCTGCTCCAGCTTCTTCGTGCAGAGCGTCACGGTATGCTTGCCCAGCAGAGCCACGAGGGACATGTCCGAGTTCCAGATTGCGTATCTGCATTTGGCTATTTTAACCTGTAATGAAATTTAATGATCATAATTCGGTTTTATTATTATTGTGGTGCACGAAACTTCTGAAAAAAATATGATATTGAAATTTAAAAATCCATACAAGGTCGATGCAGTGTCTCTATGTTTAGAGGCACAATACCGTTTGCTACACATGATGACCTTGTATGGCGAGCGCCTTCGCCAGAACGACAATAATAACTGCTTTTAAAATCTTTGTTTTAAATGTTATGTTACATCTTCAATCGAATAATCTCTATACTACAGGACATACGTACGCACGGAGGTACGAATACGCAAATGCATATACACATACGCACACGTACACATATATGCACGAACGCAAACACGCAGGCACACATACACGCACGCACGCACACATGCACGCACGCAAGTGCATCTTCACACACTCTGGTAACTAGTGAGAAGTAAATTTCAAAGATTTTTTTTTAAATTAAATATACTCACAGAGGCCACAGTCCTCTTCTGCTGCACGTCGAGCAGTTGTACGCAGTCGGGTTCACGCAGTAACAGCATGCCGGTGCCGGCGTACATGATCTCGTCGCACGTCGGTGTTGCTATCTTCTTCGACACTTCGTTCTTCAGGTTCTTTATCACCAACTGGAAGAGAATTCATTTAATTCATCACAAATTTTCTTTTTGGTAGACTTACTTTAGGTTAGAATCTAACTACGTTAGATAGTCATTATAATTATTCATTAGAATTACAAAGTTCATAATAAAATGAAGCTGATAAAAAAGCCGTGCTTGTTGTTGACGGCATATCTCTATACAGTAGAGCTTTCTATGCTGCTCGTATTCGAATTACTTGTAATTAAAATAGATCATTGCAAATATGAAATTGGTATGTGTAAATATTTTTTTTTTATTTATTGTAATTGATATTTTGAATGCCTGCCTCTGAAGCATTAAGCTAGCTACATATTACATATTGCAAATACAAAATACATTCGAACACAAATGCATTTAAGGAACTTATTAACAAGTATTTGTTATATCTCGCTCCCGCGCTCGTGCTCTCCGCGCCGTCCCGCGGCGCACTATACAGCTCGTACGTGCTGTTGTCACCCACGCGCCAAGTCACTAGCACGCACCATTCCGCGTGGTTTGTACAATGCCACGTGGTAGACTCCATCATCAAAATTTCTGTCTCTCCCTCTCTCTCTTTCTTTCACTCACTCTCACTCACTATCTCTCACTCTCATTCACTCTCTCTCACACTGTCTTTCTCTCTGTCTATCTCTGAATTACTGTCTCTGTCCGTCTCTCTTTTTCTTTTCTCTATTTCTCTCTCCCAGTCTCTTTCTATCGATCTCTGTCTGTCTGTCTGTCTTCGCCTATCTCTGTCTGTCTCTAAGTCTCTGTCTATCTGTCTTTGTCCCTATTTCTCTATCTCTTTCTTTTACGTATTTCTCTTTCGCTCTCTCTTTCTATCTCTTATACAATATCTCTCTCTGTCTCCCCCCGTCTTTCAAACGGGCAATACGTCTGTTTGATACGCTACGCATCAATAGCAATCACGCTACACCAGCCCACCTATCCCCC
This sequence comes from Polygonus leo, assembly GCA_018250455.1. Taxonomy (NCBI): domain Eukaryota; kingdom Metazoa; phylum Arthropoda; class Insecta; order Lepidoptera; family Hesperiidae; genus Polygonus; species Polygonus leo. Next base: position 9,887 of record DWNR01005061.1, read on the forward strand.
ACAAGTACCTACCTGGTTGTTCTTGTCGAGCGCGGCGAACCGGTTCCGTGCGACCCAGACGGCGGAGGCGGCCTGTCCCCGCGCGGGCTCCGCGCTCGTGCTCTCCGCGCCGTCCCGCGGCGCGCTGTACAGCTCGTACGTGCAGTTGTCGCCCACGCGCCACGTCACTAGCACGCACCACTCCGCGTGGTTTAGGGACATGCTGGGGACAGAATTTATGAAATATATAATATTATTTGTAGATATTTCTGCCGTTTGCCGGTGCAATTATAAGGCTACAGAAATGATGCAAGATTCTTTAAGCATATGTAGAAGAAGATAACCTTTTTGAAGTAGCCTTCGACTACTTCGCGAATCGACATCGATACATCGTTACTACCAACATGTCAATATTCGATAATCAATCGATAAGTGAAGTAACTACACTACCTATACTATTGACTATGATACTATAAAGACATGGGCGTACCCAGGGGGGGGCAGGGGGGGGCAGCTGCCCCCCCCTGGAGATCGCATATCTTTTTACTATCTGCT
>DWNR01005062.1:0-10418 GCA_018250455.1 Polygonus leo
AGATTTTTTATAGAACGTTGTAGAATGAGCAGGAGTACTAAGATAAAGATTTTCAGAAGAACGTAGATAGCGGTCATGTGATAAATAAATATATTGAAAACGCTCCTTTAGGTAAGGTGGAGCAGATGGGTTAAATAGAACGCAGTACAAAGCAGAAAGAATGTGAGTATTCCGGCGAAGACGGATAGGGAGCCACTTGAGCTTTTTGCGAAATTCGGAAACATGATCATATTTTCGGAGCCCGAATACGAATCTAATACAAATATTTTGAAGTCTCTCAAGTTTATTTAGTTGCTCCTCAGTAACATCAATGTAACTTATATCGGCATAGTCGAGTATTGGAAAGAGAAGTGAATGAACAAGCGCGACTTTTGTAGGTATGGGTAAAAGTTTGCCTAGTCTCCGTAACGATCGAAGACGAGAAAAAATCGTCTTACTTACATAGTTGATCTGTGGAACCCAGTTCATATTACGGTCCATTATAACACCTAAGTTTTTAACATTTTCACTGAATGGAATGGTAGTACCGTCGTAAGTAATTGCAGGTAGTTCAGACCAGTTAATTCGGGAAATTAGCCTGGAGCTGCCAATAATAATGGCCTGTGTTTTATTTGGATTTACTTGAAGGCCAAAAGATTTAGACCAATTTGATATGTGATTTAAATTGATATTAATTTCACGAATAGCACTAGGTAGATTAGCAAGAGTACTCTGGGTATATATTTGCAAATCATCTGCATACAAGTGGTAGAGAGAAGAGAGATGAGTACATAAGGAATTTATGAAAATTGAAAAAAGAAGTGGAGATAACACGCCACCTTGCGGCACACCAGCAGTGATAAGTACCCAAGTAGAAGAACGGTCTTTTATCTGAATACGCTGCCGGCGCCCACACAAGTAATTTTGAAACCAGTCAATTGCAATTGGAGATACGTTGAGAGAGCGCAACATGGCTAGCAAGATGTCAAAATCAACAATGCCAAATGCATTGCTAAAATCCAGCAGTGTCATTACAGTAAGCTGCTGATGATCCATGCCTTGACGAATATCATCTGTGATCTTAACGAGAGCAGTAGCCGTACTATGACCTGGACGGAAACCGGATTGGAATGGGTTTAATAAATTGAGACTTGATAGGAAGTGACTAAGTTGTTCATGGATAAGACGCTCAAAAGCCTTTGATAGGACAGGTAGAATGGATATGGGTCGGTATTCGGAAAAGGAAGAGGGATTGGGTTTCTTAGGTAACGGAATAATTTGCGCGTCTTTCCAGGCAGTAGGAAAAGAGCCAGTTCTGATGGATTTATTGAAGATTGACGTAATTGTAGGAATGAGAATGTCAAGTAGGGGAATGATCATTTTCCGGCTAATGCTGTCGCTGCCAACAGAATCAGAGTGAATCGACAGGATGCTCTTCTTAACGTCACAATCGGCAATATGACTAAAAGTAAACTGTGGAGTAGCAGGAGTGGGAAAAGAAGAAAGGAGATTAAGTGTTTTCGATTTTTCGTCACTGGTTATGAGCGACGAAGAAGAAAAATGCTGATTAAGACCATTAATGTCAAAATTATTAGATAAATTTGAACTCTGTTGTTGTTTCCCTACTCCTAATGATCTGAGAAACTTCCAGACTTTCGCTGGATCTTGATCTTGTACGGATTTGTGAATGTGGCGTCGTTGTTCATCTCTACACTCCTTGTTGCAGCGATTACGAGCAGACTTGTATTTGTCATGCCGAGAGTCACTCGGATTTGACTTATACTTGGCCTTAGCAGAGTTTTTTTTTAATATTAAGTCTCTTATACCATCTGTTAGCCAAGGAGCTGGAAGATGGCGAACTCGTATAGGGCGAACAGGTGCATGCACATCATATAGTTGTATGATGAAGGAGTTCATAATTGCTACCTGTTCATCCACCGTGCTGGCTTCTGTAACAATGGACCAATCTATCTTCCTAGCATCCTCTAAAAGCTTATCCACGTCCATACCTGCAAAATTGCGCTGTAGAAGAATCCTCGACTTAGCCTTTGGGGGCCTAATTTTATATGACAAGAAGATTAAATCGTGATAAGAAAAACCTTCAGCAGCACATTGACCGTGTTTTGCAACATGATCGGGAGAAGAGACAAGTATGAGGTCAAGAAGAGAGGGGACAGAATTTGGGAAAAAATGAGTGGCAGAAAGTGGTAGTATATTTAAGTTGGCTGCTTCTACTACAGACTTTAGACGGGAAGTTCTGGCATCCTGTTTAAGTAAGCATGTGTTGAAATCCCCCATTATAATCGTATGTTCGTAAAGAGGTACCAGTTCCTCAAGTAAGCTATCAAGGGAGGAAAAATAATCGACGGTTATAGAAGGGCTGTAGAAAGTGCCAAGTAGCAGTTTAGTGTGCGAAAAGAGGATTTCAATAAATAAATACTCAGCTTCGTTCCCCGTTTGACATTGAGGTGATGTTTTAAGAACAGTAAAAGGAATGTGGGAACGAAGATATATTGCAACACCACCACCAACTCGAGTACAGCGATCGTTGCGAATTAGATGATATCCGGGTAGGGAATATGAAGTAGATGGGAGACAGGGACAGGGAAGTATAGTATGGTATCGACATTTCTAGACATCGTAAAGTATATTAACTATATATTCTATATGAGTAACCTGCGTTTTAAGTTATTAAGTTCTTATTCTTAGTAACAAGGATCACGTAATTCAATTTCTTGTAATGAAAACAAAAACGAAACAAGCTATCCTAAGCCTTACGAAGAAATCGATTTAAATTAGCAAACAAACACAATGACTCTACATATTTTAATTCAAATTAACATAATTCCTGCAATTCAATACGATCTTCAAATGAATTCTTTACGATTCACCTTTTATTTTATGGGTATACACCTATTAAAATTATTTCTCCCAATCTGTATATACCAATTGCAATTGAATTAAAAAGAATTGCCAATCTGTCTATATGTTAAATAATATAAATATGTTTACAATCGGAGTGTAACAGTAACAGGAGAAGGAGATAAGAGATTATTTTAAAACATTCATTTTATTTTAATTTCACTTCTGTATCACATAAATTCTATTTACGTATTTGACGATATGAAAGATAACCTTTATTTTATTAAGTATACGTATAAATAAGGATAAATACAAGTACTGTAGTAAACAACGAAAAGGTATAGCCAGTCTTATATTATGAGGCTCATTAATAATGTTTGAGTATTTAGACATCATCAATATATAGAATAAATGTACATTACATATGATATTTATGTAAAAATATCAAATGATAAACAAATATACTATTTTAAGTAGTGAAGTAATATTCCTAAATGTTTTTGGGAAAATATTAACGATTGAGAGTTAAAAAAATGAGCCTTGAGTATGTTCCATAATTGCTCTCTTTTATGCCGCTCGCATTAAGATAACACAAGACTACTCATGAAAACCCAGACCCATAACAGAGCTCAAAAAATCCATAATCGAATCTTTGCACGTCCAGCATTGTGACCTTTGATTTGATTACACAAATTATGTCTATGCTTAGCTGTTTAATTCTAGCTTCTGTCACGTTTATCACTAGATAAATTTAAACACTAGCTATGAGTCTTGCACCTGCACCGGCCACTACGAGCCTCTTAAAACGCTATTATTTATTTATAACCAGTTAAATATAGCACTCGAATACCCATCACGTCGCTGACGGGTTCCGCATCCAATTAAAATTCCTTAGCAGTTCGTTGTTCCGATTTTTAACACAGTAACGAGTGACATAATTTAGGTTAGTGTATCATTATCACCTGGGAACGATTAGCTACCATATCGATCAAGGTTTTTAATTAAGTTAGCTATATATTTGTACGTAATTATACATTTTTTAAAAGATGTGTGTTATTGATTTTTTTTCACCGTTTCTTTTTTCTTCATAACCAAACACCTAGGAAACGGTTGTAGCTTCTGACGTTCAAAAATAAAAATATTTTTAATAAAAAGATTTTGATTTTTGATTAAAATTAATATTTTATTATTATATATTATTAATTATTTATTATTTTCATTATATATTATTAATTACAATGAATAGTCACAGACTTTTAGATATAGTCGTTTAAGCACAAATTTCTAATAAGGGTTCTTTAATAAATAAAAAAATTACTAAGTGCTAGTCAAACTCTCATAAGAATTTTAAAAATTATTATCGAAAATTTTAAATACTGGTTGCTTCTAGGTTTGGGATGGTTCCCTATTTTTGTGTTTGTTATAGCAGCTGTAGCAAATTTTCATGTATATTGTTATATTTAAAAAAAAACGTTGAATTCTGCAATATATTTTTCTATACGTAACAATATATAAGCTGTAAAAATGCAATGATAAAAATTAAGAAAAAAAAATACACATATTCAGGTTTTATAGAGCTTATTCAATTACAAAATATACCAGAATTTGATCGTATCTTAAGTAAAATAAAAAATGTATTTATTTTACCTAAGATACGTAATTATTTTTATTACGTATCTTAAGTAAAATAAATACATTTCATACATTATTTATATAGGCTATTTCGGCAGCAGTATGAAAACATTTTCCTCATATTACCAATTCTGAATACGTACTAGTGTATGTGCTAAAAAGATGTAACATAAAAATAACAAGAACGCCATTAATATTCAAAAAGGAATTGAAGCTCATAAAATGTACAAAACATCTGTGTTATCTAAATTTTTTGCACGAAACGAAATAGATTTAAGAAATTAAAAAAAAACAAATTGATTCGGCATGCTAGCTGCATACGATATTAGACAAAAAACGTTAGGACACACGTGCACGGCATAGACTATTAACACCGATGCGAATAATGCAATGCAATGTCTTGTGTTTATAGATTAAAAATATATCAGTCAAGTCTGTACTAGACTGATTTATTCTTAATTTATTATTTATTTAAACTAAGACGCGCACCGTCTGCCTAAATATGGCGTTTTAAGTTGTAGTGTGAGATGAATAACACAAAAAACCGGCCAAGAGCGAGTCGGACTCGCGCATGAAGGGTTTCGTACTATTATCTATAAAAAACAGCAAAAAATTACGTTCGTTGTATGGTAGGAATATTTGGTAATAGGAATATTTAATAATAATTTGTTTTTACTCTTTGTGAACAGAATCCTAAAAAAAACTAAACATCGCAGATTTTTCAGAATGAAGTAAATCAAAACATAATTTTTTTTCAAGTAAATTGAAGAGTCTATCTTACGATTCGAAAAACACAGCCCTGACGGACGGACAACGAAGTCTTAGTAAAATGGTTCTGTTGGCACCCTTTGGGGAGGGAACCCTAAAAACACAAATCAATTGGCATGCCTGCTTCGCACAAAATTAGACAAAAAAACGTTCAGACATACGTGCACACCAAGCCATTAACACCGTTGCGAACGCATAGTTAACTAAATCCCGCAATTTCTTGTGATTACAAAAAAGCTAAGGCGATGTGAGACGCCTAGCAAATATAAACTTTCGAATCAATTTTGTACAGAAAATTTGTATGCTAACACTAAGATAACGGTTTATTTATAACGTGAAATAAATACGTGTATGCCATAACCAAAAACAGGATGATATAAGATTAAAAAAAATCTTTCTTTTTTACAATATTAGGTAAACATGACATCTTTAAAAAAAAGCTTCTATATAATTGCTATTTTCTTATACATATTTTCTGATGTATTTTGTATAAGATTAGCAAACTGGAATGCAATCCATCGGCGAGAGGCCACTACCGCCCATGGACATTATAGTAATTATTCCCGTGTACGATTTAATCATACCGGAGGTTGATCACAGATACGTTGCTAGTCCTGAGGACTATGATGCCCGCCTCTTTCGCAAGTTTAGCCAACAACCACGCTTCTCCAAACCTCAACGCAAAAAATGCTTTACGGATTATGAGGATTTGGAGGATTATGAGGGTGGCGGTGGTACCACCCCGAGCGAACTACACGAGTTCAATCACTTAGCAATATGCTATTATAATGATTATACCACTAGGATATTAGCAACGCAATGGGACATAATACCTTTATGCAATCGACGCCTTGGGTATTTATTAAAATAGCAGCCAATTATAATAATGGCTTTATATTATTTGTGAAGAATACAGTTATGATAAAAACAGTTATTTAACTTACTACTTCCCTAGTTTTACAAGTAAACGTTTTATTTACGTTGCGACGTAATTACGGAGTGTTATTAGTTAGAGAAACAATATGTAAATAGCTGCAAATGCACTGGTTTTTAAGTTCATTTATTGTTATAGCTGTTCACATGTATATATCTAAGAAAATTAAAATTATGAAGTTATGAAGCTTAGAATGTTTATAAAATACTGAAATATATATAATAGGTTTTTGTTAAAAATGCAAAAATACACTAGGATTTTTATGTGTGTTGGTCTGATAACAAAGAGACAACATTGAATTATATTAGTTTACACTATTTGAAAATATATAACCCAATTTTATTTACTCCGTTGTAAGATCTCTGACAATATCCAAAAAAATATTGAATTCTATCTAAACTTCACTTACATATATATACTTAAAATGTAGTAATGTAATACAATGTTTAAAACTAAACAACTCAACGATTCATTCCAATCAAAAACAATTTCAATCGAGATTGTTAAATCATAAAACACCACCTCTAAGTGGCGAATAAAAACCGTAAAACATCAATAAAACGAGCCACTAATTACAGTTTGGTGTATTTGAGATCGATTGATTAGGGTTTGTGCACATTCAATTTAGTCCGCGATGTACGATATGAGATAATATACCTATTTCGAAATATTTTACGGTAAACAATATAAAAAAAAAACATAAAACCTTATTTTATGTTTTTTTTGTTAAAATGTTGTTGTATATTACACTTTTTTTAATATAACAAGTTAATAAATAAATAATAGATCCGCGTGAAATAATTCAAGTCATAGGGCGCCTGTTGGCCTGCCTGTTAAAGGTGGTATGTGTTCTATAGAGAACGTCAGAAGATTCATAATGGACGGAATATTTTTAATTTTTGTTGGCGACCGGTTAATATTTTTTCTACTTTAGTGTCAATACTCGTCCTCAACAACGAAAGTTATGACGAAAAATAAATGAAACGCTGGAATAAGTTCACTATCATAAAAATAAAATATTAAGATAATTTAAAATATTTAATTCATCATCATCAATTTTACTTTAATTATGATGATAATAAAACTTTCTTAGTTTTATTATCATCATAATTAAAGTAAAACGACATTTAAAAATACATTACATATACTTTAATATTACGAATAATTTTGTACAATCTAAATAAAGTATAACGTTATATGCTAAATTTCTTGTATCCATTCCTTGTACTGATACCTAAATTTTTAGCAATGGCACGTTAAGCGCATAAAAGTCGAAAACTCTCCTTCACTACGAATCAGTCCTAACATTCCGTTCGTTATTCTGCGCACGCGCACGTTCTTGTCGGTGCCGATAGATAGTAAATAAATAAAAGCTTTTGTAATGCAATTATACAATCTGATAAATAGACACTTAGATCTTACTGGTCACACTCGACGTTGGGCTAGTTTCTAACTTGATGAGTGATATACGGCTCAGCAGAATGTGTAGCGGGTCAATGAAACTTAACTATAATTAGTATAATATTTAATCCACGCTAATGTAGATATGTAGTTTATGAAAAAAATATTTTCATCTCAAATTTTTAGAAGATAGTTGAATCATAATCGTAATAATCTAATAATTGTCTCAGATATGCCAGGTGGTACAATTCGTGTAGTTCGACCGGGGAAGTACCACCGCCACCCTCGTGTTGCATATGGATTGCATGCTCGTACAAAAAAAATATTTTATGTCAAGAGCTGTATATATGGGTCCACTTGACATATTTAGCAGAGTACATAAAAGTTTAGCGATGTTTCTTGTATTGTATTGGTTTTTACGACGCATTTTAACTGAATCCACAACGCGATGTTTGCTGCTCATCATCACGATTGCTTCTATAACATCTCGTATACGACAACATTCTTTAAATAATGTATGCAAAGTTAACCAAACTATTCGACAATGTGTATGAAATTTCGCAGGATAGTCCATTCAGTGAGCTAGTGGGTCAGGGCCACACGTAGGCCTCAGTGTCGTCCAATATTGATGACTGCAATTAACTTGTACGAGATTTATCGCTAATTTATTCCTTGGTGTGGGCCTGGACCATTAGCTTCTATATGATATTGCTTATGCGTAAAAGTTAATGATTTTTTTGTGCAAAAAGAATAGACGACTAGAGAAGACGCCAGTTCAGGTTCTGTTCAGTTCATGACTTAACAGACAGACTGACCCTATCGACCGACTAACGGCGGAACACATCGCCAGGGGCACTAGACCCCTTGAGAATTACCCGGGTAAGGAGGGATCCCTGACCCCTGATCGGAGAGGACAGCGCCACGGAAAATGGGACGTTCAATTTTATTCATTCAAAAAGTAATTCTAATTCATGGCTGGCGCGACATGAACGAATTCTCTGCAAGTGTTGCAAATGTCCCTGGCCAAAGGTCACTACTTTCGTCTATGATACTATGTCAGGAAGGAGCATCAGCTACATCGGTAACAAATCTCATCTTCAACTTTTGGCCTGGTTTACATAATTATTGTTGTGTATACTAAAGTTTTAACGATGTTTCTCGTATTGTGTAGTGTGTTTACGAGGCGTTTTAACTTAGTCCACGCATCGAAGCCAGACTATATTAATAGTTTTCTAGACACATTTGGGGACGCTTACAAACCTCCACGGGTGTTTGCTGCGTCAATGTCCAGTTTAATCTCGTGTATACATATTACTCAGAGTTGACTAAACTATTCGACAATGTGTATGACATTTCGCAGGATAGTCCAGTCTGTCAGTTAGTAGGTCAGGGCCACACGGAGGCCTCAGTGTCGTCCGATATTGATGACTGTAATTAACATGTATGAGATTTATCTCTAAATTGTTGCACGGTGTAGGTCTCGACAATTAGATTGTGTATGGTATTGCTTATTTTATTTTAGGGTAAATAACATTTTGCGAGATTTTGATATTATCTCGACGTTGGCCGCTAAAGAATGATTGACGCACTACATAACTTTGAGTATTCAATCATATAATTATTTTTTATACGGCCGGCGCAACTGCGATATGTTTGCTATTCAAAGGCTACTAAATACTCATAAGTATTTCGATTTCGATAGTTGGCAAATAGAGTTTGTAAAGACTATATGGCACGCGCCAAGAGCGGCTTAAGACTCTGTTTAATTGCCAAATCTTTGCACGCTAAGATACAGCGCCGGTAAAGTAGAATTGAAGAAACCAAATATCCATATCCAACCAAATAACCAAATATCCACTTCTAAGCACCCCTCTTCTCTTATAACGAGAAGTTTACGCCATAGTCCACTGCATTTGTCAAGTACAATTTGTCTACCAAGTTGTACTTGACAAATGCTTCATAAACCTTTTAAATTTTTGGACACTTTCTTACGTTAAGTGTTTTTTATCAAAAAAGGTAATAAACAATCATGCAGTGCACCTGATAGTAAGTGGTCACTACCGCTCATTGACAGTCGTCATCATCCTCGAGTACGATTGAATCTGAGGACTGAGATGTTCGCCTCGTTCGTAACTTTAGCTGGCAACTACGCCTCTCCAAACCGAAATACAACAATTGCTTCACGGAGGATGGAGGTGGTACCTCCCCGGTGGAACTTCATAAGTTCTACCTTCTGGCAATAATATTGCCAGTACTAGTGGTACCACTACTACTATTGACTTTATTATAAAAATCTTCGATGTGGTATTTATAATCGTCGTTTAATTCGCAATTTGTAATCTTATCGCCAAGCATATCGAGTTTGTATCGTAAATTTTACACATGCGGGCCAAGTCAATAAACTTAGGTATTTTAAATAAATACCTAGCGGTTAATAAAATAGCCTTGAGAATTTTAGCAAAAACAGCTATCTTAAAGTTTCACATAACATAAAATAAATGACATATTAAGTACAAATATTATGGAAAAAATATTTTTTTCAAAAAGACAAATTATTATAATGGTAGGTGGTAATAAGCAGTAAAAGTAAAAAATTATGATTTAATGTTAAAGTGTATGTTGTGTTTCATGTATTTTTAATAAAACAATCTTGTTTTAGATTTATATTGAATTAGGTATCCCCAAGGGCTAGAAATGCAAAGCAAGGGCTGTAAGAGAAATAGATTAAAAGATATTTCCTAAGTATAACTTGAATAGGCAACTTTCAGAGAGTCGACAGATACCTATATTTTTTTTATTGTGTAAAGGTAGCAAACGAGCATGCAGTCCACCTGATGGTAAG
>DWNR01005063.1:0-10418 GCA_018250455.1 Polygonus leo
ATATTTTCATAAATTTAAAAAAAATTCGCAAGTGTAATTATTATGTGTGTATGTATTAGTGTGTATGTATTAGTGTGTATGTATTAGTAAAGTAATTAATGATAAAAATATACTTTTTCACTATTCTCAGTTCTTCTATAAATTTTGTGTCTCTTCTGAAATTTCGCAGGTAAATGCTATACACTTAATGCCATGCACTTAAATACTGTAAATCAGTATTATATAGTAAATAAGTATCAAATAATTACAATTTTGTACAGTTACAATATCTTACATATGATAATAATAAAAACATCTTAAAGTATTGTGCAAATATGCAGCATAATATTTAAGGCTATTATCGTATAATCTCATTTTTCTAGACCTTTAGCCCGGAAGAACTATGAAGCGTTTGAATGGCTTATGTTTAAGCCTTCCTTTCTCTCGATTTTATCTTACGCTAGTCCGCTAGAATTACTTACTCATTTTCACTACTTTTTGCGAGGCGAGAAGGTTTGGGGCTCTGCTCTGGGAAGATTCTGAAATGTTTCATGCATAAGAAGTACCGATTGCTGAGTTTCTTATATTCGCAAAGCAACTATCGAGAGGGTTTCAGTGAGTAAAAATCTCACGTAACTTGATTTATCCTTCAAAAGATCGAGTATCTTTAGAGGTTTTCCCCCTAAACTAAAAATATGTGACTGCGCTTGGCTCCAAAAGCAAAATTCCTGAAGCTACGAAAATAGCGTATTCAAATATTAAATAAGCAATCGGTTTCAAAAATAAGTAAATATATCTTCGTGGTTATTGCTGAAAAATGTAATGAAATCTACTATATTGGCTACATTTTAAATCGTCATTATGTTCATTTGACAACAGTACAATGGCGTTGAGCCTCTATTTTGCTGTCGGTAGACGAGCTGGGAATGTGCAGATATACCTGTCACATCACGAGGACGACTCATTATCCACAATTCTACACTGCACTGTTATTGCATTACTTTAAACCTACTAATTTACTATTAATTTAACTTCCATTATTTTCATTATCTATGGTGACATAAGAATAACGTTGTTTTACAATGTCACCATATGATGAAGTAAATTATAGGTGCGGTGTGGTGACTGACTTAACTGCCGACTGTTTTCAGGAAATGTTTTCATTCACTGTGTAACATATTGTTACTCACAAAGTAAATATACCATTTTAACGTAGGTGCCTACCTACTACCTAATACAGATGTAAATTAACAAAACGTTTACTTATTTATTGACAGAGATAAAAAAAAATTAAATACATACTTAGTAATCTACAACCAATTGTACCTAAACAATAATTGTATTCAATAGTTGTAAGTATTTTCTTAATCTATACATTTTTTGCCCCTGTCTACGAGTATACAAAAATATACGAGTATGTAAAAGTTCATAAAATATCTACAATAACGTAAACTTTGTACATAATTAGTCTTCTAATAAGTAATATTCGGTTCTAAATAGTAAAGTTTTAGGAACAACTAATCTACAAATTAATTAACAAAACAAAACCTAATTAACTAAACAGTGATAAACTATCCCTATTTACAAGAATAATTATAATATTTACTTCAGCATAAAGTATTTGTTTGCATTATTGGATAAGTCCGATGACTGTCGTACCTAATTAGTTATTCACTCATGATTTCCTCTTTTCTGATAAGACCTACTTACGAAAGTATTATATTGTCATTAAAATCAAAATTAGTTAATTATATTCAATTAATCCTTTAACTAATTAATTGATTACATTACACCAATAATAAATTATTACATAGATACAGTCTTGCAAAAAAAAACTTCAATGAATGAGCGTAGTACATGTCAAAGACATACAGATCTTCAACGATACAGGGGCCCTCGCAAAGTGCATATAAAAATATAAAGATTAAAGAGGTCTTGATTTTTGATAATTTATATTTATCATATTTGAAGATCACAATATATGTTGATTTGTTGATTTTGATAGCAAAATTTATACAGATTATCTCATATGACTAGTAGTCTTTAATGCGTATGATTAATGAAGAACTGTAAAATATTGCTCGACATTTAAAGACCACTTAGAGAATGAAAATCTGTAAGTTTTCTCGCATCTTCCGTCAAGCAAATGATTATTTTTACTCAATATCACAGTTCTAAACTATACTATACCGAAGCTACGGCAGAATTACAAAACTTTTAAATGGCTCTGTTGTGAAAAGTGGAATCATTCGAAGTTCGCCACGTCGTTTGAAGCTGCCATACAACAAGACTCATTACAAATGACCTTAAGAGGTTGTGACCAATGATTAATCGTTCGATGGACTGCAACCACTTCTGCCACCTTATTAGATTAAAAATAAAAGTATATATGTGTACACTTGATGTCGGTAGTGGCTAAAAATACAAGAAAGTGAATGTCCATAGTTCAAGCCATAATTTTTCTAGGGTTACAACATTGTTTATACAAATGATTTGGATAAATTACTCACTAAAAATAAATAAATACTAAGTATGCTGTGACCTCCGAGGTAAAGTCTATAAAAATAAAAACGTGTAAATTACAGCGCATGAACAAATCCTGGAAATTTATAGTTGGTAAATGCAACTGGAATACCACCGATGGATTTGCACATTTGCCGCCAAAATGCTATTTTCGGTTTCCACTGCAGTTTCTGCTGAAACTGAAACTCCTTTAAAACAAAGTAGTATTTTTTAAGATTATCTTGATTATGGCTTATATTTTTAACCTTATAGAAATGACATGCAGTTTTGCAGATAGCAAAGTAGACCTTTACCATGCATGACAAAAAAAATGCCCTTGGCAAATTTGCCGCCCTAGGCTCCAGCCTACTCAGCCTGCTGGTAAATCCGCCATTGAATTTTACTGCTCACGTTAGCAGAAGTTGTCCTGCCAGAAAGTGTTAATTTGTAATTGAAAATAATTAGGACATTAATGGAAATAAAATATAATCTATATTTTGAGTTGGAAATAGTTACATATCAGTGCGAAATTTCATTAAAACCAATCCGGTAGTTTCGGAAACTAGCCCGGACCAACACACGAGATTTTTATATTTAAAAATAAAGTATTTTGTGGTGTAACTAACATTTTTTATTTAGTTTGGTTTAGGCCTATGTGTATGGTCATTTAGCGATAAGATACCGTAATATTTAATTAATATTGAAAACGTACATGGTGCTCTGATAGCCAAAGGTCAGAAAGGATAACCTCGTCTTGCAAGTAGAAACAGAGTTCCTCTGTAAGCGTGACCCGGCGACCTAATGTCGGCTGATAAATAAGATGACGGTATTTATATATAATAATGACTTTCTGTTTACACATTGTATATTCAGAGAACCCTTTTTCTAGATATCGGTTAGTCATTTCGATTATAATTCATAGGTGCCTATATTTTTCTATTGATTTGAAGTTTGAACATCAGAACAGTGAACAGTATCATGAGTCGTGATGTACCAATTGATTAAATTTCGATTTTGCTGTAGACCACCAAATGTTTAGGAGTAAAATAAATATCAGGGAACTGTCTTATTAATGACGTTTTTAAAATTATTATTATTAACACGAAACAAAAAATCCGTCTGTTTAAAAAAACTAAAAAGAGAAAAAACAAGTACCCATCACACTAACGATACAAAATTCAACTGAGACTATATTCCAATTAGTTAAACTAAATACTTTAAGGTGCAGCATGCGCTGACGGTGAAAAAACTACTTCGCCTCTTTCCCCCCTTTTTCCATTTACGTGTTCTATTTTACTAATTGTTCCGTCCCCAAAAGGTGCCACCGGGACTTTATTACTAAGACTACGTTGTTCGTGCGTCTATCACAGAGTGCGTGTATCACATGAACCGTAACATGTAGACATTTGAAATTCACAGATATGTATTGTCATAGTCACTGAGAACAAATGCTGGAACTTAACAAAATAAGAAATATAAGAATAATAAGACACAAAAATATTTTTTTTTTGTGTTTTTTTACGGTGGATAATGATTGGCGGTGGTATCTCCCCGGTCGAGCTTAATGAGTTCTACCACTTAGCAATTTTCAATTTTTTCTTGAAAACCGTAACATCAAATGAATATAATAACAAATTTCAATTTATTTTTCAGAATACGAGAAGATTTGTTACTCGCAACAACATTACTCTGCTGTGTGTGGGCCAAAGAAGTCACTGACTTGGATGTGTTGGTATCACGACCATCACGATGTACCTACGAGTATGCGTACGACATGTACGGGGCCCACTGCGCAGGCCTGAAGCTCACGAAAATTCCAAATCTCAGGAGTGGCATTGAGGTCAGTAGACACATTTTTTATCGTATAAAGGTAGTAAACCAGCAGGCAGTCCACCTGATGGTAAGTGTTCACTGCTGCCCATGGGCATCAGTAATCATCCCCAAGTACAATTAATCATACCTAAGTTTGATCACAGATGCGTTGCTACACCTGAGGACTAAGATGTTCGTCCCGTGTATAAGTGTACCCGGACATCATGCCTCTCCAAACCGAAACACAAAAATTCCTTCACGGAGGATTATGACGGTGACGGTGGTACCTCCCCGGTCGAACTAAACACCTGATATAAATGCACTAATACTATTATCTTACCGTAGGTAGCAAACCATTCTGTCAATAAAATTATTCGATTTAGTTTTAGCATCTATAACTAAGTTAGCGAATGACTTACTTAAGTAAATATAACCCTTTATGTAGAGTAGTGTGACTTAATTTATTCTTGGAAACAGCTGATTTGAGCTTAACAGACTTTTTACCTATTAGATTATTACTTTATGTGAAATAGTGAAATAAGCCTCAAATATGAATGAGACTGAAATGATCTTAAAATAATTTAACTTCCGTGTTAATCGTTAAAACGATGCAATAAAATTTGTAAAATGTAGAGCTGTGCGCAAATCTATTTATATTTTGCATTCTTTTCGTATACAAAATGGCTAATCTCTGATCGATTGCGATCCTATCAGGGATTATGAATAAAATACCAACCGTTAGTCAAATCGTACACAAGGATAAGAGGCTTTACTATAACTATTATTGTTTCTTTTTCTTTATTACTATACATCGAAGAAAATAAATTGTAATTTTGTATCAGATACAATCTTAGAGTGTAAAAAAAATATTTTAATTATGTTTTTATCTAATTGTATACTTACGTTTTAACTGCTACAGCGTTTCAACTATTCTACTACTAACTATTTGACGACCCGCGTGGCGCAGCGGTCACCATACCGGTCTGCCGCGCAGAGGGTCCCGGGTTCGATTCTCGGCCAGACAGAAATTTGAATGATGAATTTAGATTTCTGTTCTGGGTCTGGGTGTTGGCGTGTACGTCTTGTGTGTATTCATGGCACCCGCGACACAGGGAATCCTAGTGTGGGGCTATGAGTGTATAAGGTGCTGTGTTATTCATGGTAGGTATTTAGATTGGGAAATTTTTTTTTAGACTGCTATATTGGTCACACCAATTTGGACCATACCAATTGTTCCTATATGAGCTATAAGTTCGGATGAAGTATAATTACCCATTCACGCTACTGCATTTCATGGTCTTATGGTCTACCATTTTATCGGTTGTGTCGATATTATCTTAGGTTTGCATTAACCCTAATCCAACGTCAACAGATACGAGATTATATATCATCACTGCTTCGTAAACTTCATGCAAAAGGATGATGAAATTGTTTCCCAGATATAAAGCAAATGCTATTTAAGCAATATTTGTGGACTTACTTTTATGTATTACCAGTATATTCAAAAAATCTATATATAGACATAATAGTCCATTGTTATCAGTTGAAAGTATTGTAATAAACATCCTTATTTTACTTCTAGTTTAATGTATTGTACGAACCATTATCTAATCTCTCATTATCTTTTGACACATACCTTTAATTACAGTATTATGTAAAGTTTCCTAGAACGGCTCAAAATTGTGTAAAATGTGTGATACTAATAACAGCATAGAACATTATGCTCTATACTATGTCATGTTATAAGAATATAAACGCAGTAAATATTTTTAATAACCATAAGATAACACAATTATACGTAGCTTTGAGGTAGTTATGTCGGGAGATGAAATACATTATATGGAGGATGATACTGAACAAAAAATGTACCGTGTTTTATTTGATGTACTTAATTTGTGTTTTACTATTTCAGATCCTTGACTTCAGCGAAAACAAGTTGCAAGAACTTCACGAGGACACGTTTCATGGCTACTCCAGTATAAAATACCTCTACTTGTCAGAGAATCAAATATATTCAATAGAAGAAAACGCACTTTCACACTTAACCAGTCTTCAGACATTAGATCTCTCTAATAATGTCGTATTGGAACTTCCAAATTCGATTTTTCAGCTGCCGTCCTTACGAAAGTTATATCTAAATGGGAACCCCTTGCTACAGCTCAGTTTAAGCAATCTCGTAATAACAAAACCTATCCAAGCACCATTGGAGCTCCTAGATATATCAGATAGCAAACTCAAGGTGTTGCCCGATTGGGGTATATTACCACAATTGGTACTGTACAATATTTCTCGTAATCCACTTACGAACCTCGAAGCTAAGCATTTTAGCGCGCTGTGTAAGCTGGAAAAGGTAGACATGACTGGATCCATTGACAAACTAAAAATATGCAACATTAAATTGACTGTAATGTGGTTTCAAGAAAAACACATATATTTCCAGTTAGACGACTACAACAGATTAAATTCTAGAGGTAAGAAATGAGAGAACCTTACACCTACCTATTTCCTTCATTGCAACCCATGTCATGTTTTTTTGGTATTAATCACTTAAGGTGAAAAATAAAAGTTATATCAACCATTCCGTAATTGGACGGAAAAAATAAATTATTGCTGTATATTGTTGGTAGTATGTGGTAATAATTATAATGTAGGTAAAATGGCTAATCTATACATATAATAAAGCTAAAGAGGTTCGAAAGTCTGTACATGAAATATATTCAATAAAAAGTTGGCTGGGGATACTTAGGATCGATAACAGAACACGTTCCAACAATTTATAGAATTTTTGTCTGTTTGTCTGTTTATCTGTTTGTCTGTTTATTTGACCATGTTTTAGGCCATAAAAATTCAACCCCTAAAAGAGGAGGTAGCGGGCGGAGCTGCGGGCTTAGCTAGTAATAAATAAAGCTTATGGCTTTTCTTTGGATTAAGGCCATTTTGTATCGAAAAATTATAAAAAAAACAATTGCCAATCAGGATCGCTTGGCATTTCTTGTTCTTTTTTAAATACTTGTTTATATTTTCATTGTCTAGAAATATTTGCAATTTTAATATTGGTTGAGTTTTAATGACATGCCTTACTAGTACCTAAATATTGGGCAGACAATCAAAGGACTTAAACGTTAAATAACAATAATAACTGGTTTTATAACATATGTAATATTATTCTATTATCTTCTCTTTTCAGAATTTGATAACTGTCCGCGACTCGAAATATCGGCTGAGCTAAATTCAACTTATCAACAATGTGACTCAGTCTACTCTAAGGTATTTATCATTACGTTTCTTAATTACATTTGTCTGTTTTAGGTAATCATCGTACAATCTATATAAAGGTATTAAATATTTAACATCAAAAGGTGATACAAATTAGTGGGATCTATTTTTTTTGTTACATAATAACATAATATTTTAATAGTCTCTAGGATTATTATAATATGTAGAATAGTTTTTCTATGGTCCTGCAAATGTTTAATTTTTTTCTCGGATATCTAATATATAAAAATCTCGTGTCATATCTGTATTCGCACTCTCCTCGAACGGCTTCATCGATTTTTACGAATTTGTGTGTTTGGTAGGTAGGAGAATAGGTCGTAGAATACCTAATATTTTACACCACTAGCTAAATGATTGTAATAGGGTAGAGATCTTTTTCTATTCTCGATGTTTTTTTTGGTTATTTCTTTTTACATTTGGTATAAAAAATACCAAATGTAAAAAGAAATACATCCTCAAATTTACGTAGCATTACCACGCAAGCCGGGTAATTTACATATCGCACTAATAATGCAATAGTGTTGTAACTTAAAATTTATCGATATTGCGATAACACGATACCCAAATGTAAAATTCAATGCCTCACAAGTCATTAAAACCGTCTTTAGAATAATGCAAAAAATGCCCAAGATAGGGCGCGACATTCGTTTTTTTCATACCCATGATATGAAGGGACTGATCAGTTTCATTGATTCTGAAAAAATATCTATTTTGAGTTACAACACTATTGTATTACTAGTGCGATATATTGCTAGCTTTCGTCGCGATTTCCAACGCGATATTACGTATACAATTTTCTCATATATACGAGTATATACATTTTTTTATAAACAGTTATTTATATTATGGTCCCATTACAGTGTAGTAGGTATAGAGTATTTGATTTAAAACTGAAACGTCGCTTAACTAGACAATATTGCTTCAATATGTTAAAAAATGTAAATATTGCAAGAATTAAATTAATATTATTTATAAAATTAAAATTATTTAAAACTGCAGCGTTTTTAAATGAAAAGTCATATACTTAGTAGTAGGTGAAAAATTGATATAAAAAATAAAATGTTGTTTCAGATAAAAAGCGTCAGGGGGTCTCGTCGCACTTGGTTGACTATCAGCGGTGGCTTAGCTGGTTTCCTGATTGGCTTCGTACTGCTCCTATACATTATGCATCGACATAATGTAGCTCAGACCAAGAGAGCAGCTAATAAACAGCTGAAGAAGAATCTACCAGATATACCCGCAACTGTGGGCCTGCTTGATAAAGTGTAACATTTAAACTTGAATTTAAAGTAACGCACGAATGATTTTGTAAAGTAAATGTTTTTGATATATGATGTGAGCGGTACAATTTACACAATACTATACAATACACAAAATTGATGTACTGCGTATTGCGTGTATTGCGTACAGATATTTTTAAGAAATATTATCTAATGTTTAAAACATTACGTGACTAACCGTCCTATAATCTGTTTACTGTTACATATCTGAAAATGTTTTGATGCTAAATTATGAAATTACCAGGTAGCAAAAGATAGTAGGTGTACGCTAATTTTGCATAATTGTCAAAGAAGTAAGTTACTACGAAAAGTAAATTGTTAATCTATTAACGATTTGGTAAGAAACATAGAGGGTATAAATTGTATGTAGGTACGATGGAAAAGTTGAAAAATTATATACCTACTTATCTTCTTGGTTCTAATCAGGCGCGGTTTTAAGGGGGGGTCACAGGGGTCATGACCCCCCCCCCCCCAAATTTTTATTGTCAAATTGCAAACCCTTTTAAAAATGTCAATTTACGAAGATTGAATACTAGATATAAAAAATGAATACCAGAAAATATTATTACTCGTTTTGGCAATATAAAAAGAAGCCTTTCATTTGTGTTATGATGTCATTCATATTATTATATACAGTATTTTTGTTTTGTGACCCTCCCAAAATTTAGTATGACCCCCCCAAAATCTGAGTCTGCGACCGTGCCTGGTTCTAATACAAAATACCTACTCATAAATATTTTCTGGTCCTACCTTTTCGCGATCTTCCTACCACATTTTTGTCTTCTTGTCCATAAAACCACAAGTTTTAGACGTAGGATCTGAATTTGATCATAACCTTAACGGGTCTAGGCGTTGCTTTCCCCTATATACAAAAATACGCTCTATGTGAAGTAGGGCTTTATCTATGAGATAATTGAGATCTTTATTTAGATTTTAAATAGTTTTAGGTAAGGTAATCTAGGTGCTAGTTCGTTTTAATATTATAATATTTATAATACAAGACAATAACTTTTTCCTAAACTTTAGAGGCTATAATCTAAAGGCTGATTTTATTGTTGAATACATAGTATATGTCTAATTAAACTTGGAATACAGGTGCACTAAACTTTATAAGAACATATTATTAAGCAATTAACATAGATGTAGGTATATGCATGTTTCCTAGGTAAGCAAGTATTTTGATATCGTGACACTTAGTGCCATTAATATTAATGTAAGAATATATTTTAGTACATATGTGACTTTATATTTAAGGATTTACATTATTTTAATATAACTTAAACAGTAGGTAAGAATCGACATAATCATTATTATCACGCAGAACGAGGGCTTTAATAATGTTGCGAAGGGTGAGATCAAAATTTAATAAAGTATATAAGTCTTAATTGTAAATATATTTGTATTGTTTACGCATTTGAGATTTAGCGATGATATTGAATTATGCACGGTAGAATAATTGGTTAAATGCATCAAGGAATGGCGGTTCCCATGGCCGTACCCAGGGTCTGGGCTAGGGGGGGGCAAATCAGATTTTTTTTAGCCGGGTCTAGCGCTCTTGTTTGTCAAATT
>DWNR01005064.1:0-10415 GCA_018250455.1 Polygonus leo
TCTGTTTATTTGACCGCGCATCACGTGAAAATGGCTGAACGGATTTTGATGCAAACTTTACTAATCTGTTAAGAAGATCCCCGGCCATGTTTTAGGCTATAAAAATTCAACCCCAAAATGGTGGGGTAGCGGGCAGAGCCGCGGGCGAACAGATACTACTATATGTTTGACACACGCATACATACATATTTATGCATAAAGTCTGTTATGAAACTGAGAGGAAATTATTATTTGTCACTTAATGTCAACAATGTGCATAATACGATAATGCCATACACATTATTTATTAAAAATATATAAGAGAACATTTTTTTATTATTTCAGTCTTTTTTTGGATTTGTTTTTATATGAATGGAATATAATATGAACCGGATAAACAATATATAATATAATGTGAACCGTAGGTATTTGACAACATAATCTTAATATCGTTCAAACTAATGAATTATGGTCGAATGACGAGCAGCTGAGGTCTATAAAAGATGCGAATTTTAGAGAAATAAGATATTATATTGATAAGTTTAATACAAATTTCAATTCACATTTTTGTATCCAATTATACGATTGGCTATACAAATACTATAGGTATATATGGTTACCAAATTTTGTAATCACATTTTTTATCCAAATATACAATATAGCATTTACTCTTAGAGTGGTATATTTTCTTGTATACAGAGTTATTTTAAAAAGATAAGCTAGAAAAGCTGCTAATAATTTCACCAATATAGCCTATATTATAGCTTGTTTTGTCTTAGCAAATTTCAGTTCAAGGCTGTATAATTCACTTAAAGGCGCTTTTACAACTAATTTATTAACCTTTTTTTAAAAACTAAAATGTATAAATTAAAAAATAAATTTCCAATCACACAAGAACTTATTCTATTGCTGAATATTATTTTTTTTCTGCCAATGCTTAGAACGGAAGAAAAAATTAAGTTATACATGTGATCTTTGCAAGTTAAATTAGTATATTGTATTGCATAGACTATGTAAATTGCATATTTGCCTTTTCTCTTCCATAGGCGTTGTCGTTAACTCTACAGTGGATACACACACACACACATCTTCACGCCAAATCCCTAATGGGGTAGGCAGAGAGTATCGAGTGCCAAATGGCACGGTTCTGACATACTTGCCTAGCTTCTTCCACTTTCATAACTCTCCTCATACAAACACGCCGATTTCGAAGACTCTTGACACCTCCTTCAGACAGCACACGATCAATGCGAATGTGGACGGATGTAGATACCGAGGGAGACCCAGACTAACATTTCATGATCTATAGTGGATAGTTTTTACAATATTTAAATTTCATTGCTTATGCAGTTCATTGCATTGATTGAGGATTGACCTGAAACATTTAGTTATGAACTTATTTTAAAAACAAAAGATTTTAAAAAGGAAACATATTTATGTGATAGTAAAGTTAAGCTTTTTGTTTAAAATATCTTAACGCCTTTACAACTGTGTTAGCAACTTAACAACTGGATTTTTGATATTTCTTATGCATGAGTAGTTCTAGATGACTTATGTTCACATTTTTTATTTACCCAGACATTTTAAATGAGTCTGCTGCTTTCAATAAATAAGAAAAATCCACTAGATGACATTTTTTACTACAATGAGTCATGAGAATTTATTTTTCTAAATGGCTATTGCACAAAATGTAGTGATTAGGGAACCATTATAATAATTTAGTGAAACCTGTAAAGTATCATGATTAAGGTAATGACAATGCTATAAGCAAGTAATTAAGCTTAGTATAAAAAGGATATGGGTCATCGTATTTGTTATCATTTCACCGGCATTCAAAATTCGAGCAACATCACCATCATCATCACCATCATCAACATGAAAACTGTAAGTTTCTCTTTTTATATATTTGTTAATTGAAACATTGATAACTTGTGTACATTTAATGTACAGTAGAGACTTGTGTTTAGATAAAGTAATTAATGTTTATTGTCTTGTAAATTTCATTTATTGATGTGTTTTTTGAGGATATGGGAAGAAAATTTTCTTCAAAAAATATATTATTTTTTATAATAATCTCTGAATATATAGCGCAAAATGGTATACAGAAAATTAATTCACTTATTGATAGAATAGGATGGTCTACTCCGTAGAAGGCATACTTAGACATGTAAACTGTCTTTACTACCACTTCTTCTACTTTTACTACTTTTACCTAGGAAAGCAGCATGGATGTTTGTTTCATACTAGCAATGTGGGGCTGGTTTGAAGGTGTTGCAAGACTCATGAATTCTTTCGCTCTTTTCTATTATAATTTGTAATAGACTGGATGTAATTTACTTGTTTATAAATATTAAAATTTTGCTATATACATGTGATTGTAAATTTATTTAATGTGTATTATAAATATATTATTATTTTACAGGCTATTTTGTTATCCGTATGCTTCGTGGCTGCATTTGCCGCACCAGCCAAGACTGACGAGGAGCTGGCGATTGCGGCGCGGCGCGCTCTCCCCGCCATCATCCACGAAGAGGTCCATGACAAGCAGGGCCAGTATTCTTTGCGTTACGTCACAGCTGAAGGCACCATAGTAATGGAGACCGGCGAACTTGTACCCACTCCGGATAACACCGGTCTCGTTCTTGTGACTAAAGGCGAAGTAACGTATATAGGTGATGACGGCAAGAAATACGTCACCAAGTACAGTGCCGGTCTCGATGGCTACAAGGTCGAGGGTGACCATCTACCGAAAGCCCCAGTTGTGCCTGTAGTACCAGCATCCAACGCCTAATGCTATGTTAATCGTATATTGAAGAAATATAGACAATGAGAGTCCTGAAGAGACTGGTCATAAAATTTCAATGTTTGTTAAAAGCTTTAATTGTTATTTTTAAAAAGTTAACTACTTTACTTTAGAGTCAAACGATAAATGAAAAATTATAAAAAGTGCAATTAGATGACGGCTTGTTATGTTAATTAAGTAAATAATTATTGAATAAAATATCAAATTCTTAATGGATGTTAAATACTTTATTTTGAATACCAAAAATAAAAAAATCTAAAGTATAGATAAGTGCGTTTCTTTACATCGAGTGCCTACTTTTGTATGTCAATTGACAAATATTCTTCGAAATGCTCCCACGTAGGTATTTTGTTTTTAATTGGTATATATTGTTCGTCAATGTACGTTCGAAGTTGTCGAAGTAATGTAATCACTAGGTGTTGTTTATTACAATGTGCAAATCTCCGTTACTGTCGATGTATTTGACATTTCGTTTTAAAAGACTAACATCGCTTGGGCGTTCAAGAGGTCGCAAGTTTCGTCAATGATTTTGCAACCATTTAAATAAATCTGACATTATGAAGGTTCCTAAACACTTAGTTGACAGTACTTAATATTACACAATGTAACAAAAAGACGAGTTGAACCTTGTATGCGTTAGTAAAGTTAGACAAGGCCATTTAAATTATTTTGCAGTTTTGTCGGAAATATAAATAGCACCTTAATAATTTATACATTTTATGGCATTTTAGGAATATGCAAAATTTATTTCTCAAAATTTATGTATGTTCCAAATAAATAAATGGCAAAGATTTTATTTATTGTATGAGTGCGAGCATGCAGGCCACATTGTGGTAAGTGGTCACTGCAACCCATAAACATATGTTACAACACAAGTATGACTGAATCGTTCTCGAAGTTGAGAACACATGCATTGCAAACCATGAGGACAACTTGATGATACCGTCGTGTATGTATAACTGGCAACCACGACTATCTACTCGTATGTAAATACGGAATGCAAGAGTTGCTTCCCCGGTCTAACAACACGAGCTGTATCACCAATTAAAACAAAGATATCAAGGTAACATGTATTAGAAATAGTAGGGCAATTTATTAATTAGGTAGACCTTTTTGATGTGTGTGTGTGTGTGTTTTATTTAATATAAACTGTGTCACCATATTCATAAAGGTGAGAAAAAGAGTATTTTGTTTAATTGATAAATAGCACGGTTTTGATAGAACGTATGTAGGTTCGAAATAAATTCATCATCAGGCATAATTGAACTGTAGTCAATAGGTACATACTATGCTTAAATTATAACGACGCATTTTTCTTTATTGCCAATTATTTCAAAAATTTTAAATATAAATATATAATTTTAAACTTCAAGAAGAGGTGTGTAGTACTCGTTATTTTGATGTTAGTTGTCTGTTAACAGTAATCGTAGCTTGAGCAAACAAGCATTTCATTGCGCTGGTTTTATGGTTCTACGTATAATGAAAATATGTTTTAAGTATTCATTGACAATGATAATATATTTTTTATAGACACCTTACAACATTGAACAATATATACGGCATATATGATACTAGCTGAACTGGCTAATGTTATTCTGCCATATAAATTATAAAATCGCTATTTAACATTGGGGGTCGGTGGCAGTAGGGTGAAAATTTAGTGTTGTAAGTACTTATTATGCCAAATCATAAAAGAATTGACCAAAAAGTATTTTTTATGTTAGATAATATCTACTAAGACGGTTGTAATCAGTATCTGTAATTAACCTGCTGAGGGAAAATTTATGGAGAACTCTAAGGTATGTAGGTATCCCGAGTACGTTTACTTCTACGGTATGAGTAAAAACGTTTTTTAAATATTTTTAAAGAGTAGAGCCGTACGGCTCTATGCAGGGATTTGTACAACACCTACTTACTCTCTCTACTTATTTTGTTTAATTTTTTTATATTTGATACATCCAGATTCCTTTTTTATATTTGGCTGTCTTGTATACTGTAATAATCGGACACGTGCGAGTCACATATATTTCCCTTAATAAGAACTTGAAGGTACATTTATTTTGGACATGGTTTTTAAAAATAGTATGTATTTTATTACTTTTTTTTTATCACAGCTTCCAATATTTCAAGTGTGCACCTATTACGGTTCAAGAGATACAGTCGTGTGACGGAAGGACGGACGAACAACAAACTCTTAGTAGTTGGTACCCATTGGTACCCTTTGGGTACGGAACCCAAGAAACAACAATGGGAAAGCGACGTCGTTACCTGTTTTGAGCAGAACTGTGTACCTATATTATGCATTGTTGACTCTGCAAGCCTTCACGACCCACGTATGTTGGCATTTGACTGCTTTCGAAATATAATGATTAAGAAAACTTACACTATAGCAAAATACTAACTTGATGTATTATGAGTTTAACCACGTTACATCGTATGCCAGTAAACCACGCTACTCTATGGGCTTTACTACGCTTTATACAAAGGCACATCATTTTCGATTACCTAATCCTTATGGAAGACACAGTGTACATAATTAATGATTTATTGGTATTTTACACAGTCATTAATTTAATGATAGAAGATTTTATTAATATTGAGTAATTAGGAGCGTGTATGTTTGTACGAGGCAAGTAGTTTTTCTGCAAAAATCATGAAGTTTCATAACAAAAAAAAATGTGTAGATGTTAGGAATAACTATTTGGTTTTCCCAATATCCATCTTCGCCTTCAATAGGAAATATAAAATTTACTACAAAGACATCATTACAACCTACGTTTACAAAAAATGTAAGCAAACTAATGAGGTTAGCTATTTAAAGTTCACCATAGAGTAAAGTTCAGGTAAATTTCAATCATGATTACACTCAAGAGACGGCACGATTCTGGACAAGGACCGGTCGTCCTTGCCTAGGCGATGCTTTGTTGTCATTTGATAACAATAAACGAAATACTGCGCAAAATCTGACTACATTAAAGGATGTCAGTAACTGATCATAACAGTACACGTTTCATGGATGATTACGAAGTTACGCTTAACAGACTAAATAGATATCGCCTTTTGTATATTAAAATTTATAATAAAATATAAAGAACTAACTGTTAAAAGAAATTTACTACATAAGAAAGATAACTTATGTTCTAAAATTTTACCTAAAAGTATTTCAGTAGGTCAGTAGGTTTTAATAAGAACTTGACTCTAACCTTATTTTGACGCAATAGGTAAAATGTTATGGATCTCTATAGACACTTTAAGGTTGTGATGCAGATCTAGTGGCTCTGAGGGCTCTGAGTGGTCTGAGGGCCCTTCGATTCTGAAAGCAAATAATTTGCAGAACTATTGACGATTGTACTGACCACTCATGTAGTCGCTACGTAATAAGTTTCCTTAATACTCTATATACCATACTAAATATACAGTTCTACTAGCTGACCCAGCAAACGTTGTTCTGTTGACCGATTCCCAGATCTACCCGATATGCACACAAAATTTCATAAAAATCGGTCGAGCCGTTTCGGACGAATTTTGTAACAAACACCGCGACACGAGAATTTTATATATTAGATTATGCAAAGATTTGATCATGGATCATGTATATTTTAGATGTGGATGAATGTGGTTATCTGTAATGTATCTTGTTTGAGTGAGGAGTATTTGAATGATTTTGGGGTAACAGTTTGAAGCTTGATTATTGATTTGCAATAAGTAGTTATTCGAACAGGTAGAAAAAAAATAACAGTACCTATTGTTATAAAAGCTTTAATGTAATATGTAAAATTAAAAAGTACAAAAAGTTCTTATGGCACAAGAATTTAGATATTTATATGTCAGAGTTGAAGCTTACAGAAGCTGAGATCTTAGATTGCGTTTAGAAATTATGCATTTCTAATATGATAAAAACTGTTAAACATGCGGACCGAATTTGGTATTATTTACATATCGGTCGTGAATAGAGAAGATTCGGCGACCGCTTAAGTATATACATTATCGGTCAATAAATTTTGGTTCTTATTTCTTCTGTCCAAGGGATGTTTTGGGTTGGAAGCCTTGGGGACCAGCGGTGAAGGTGACAGTGTACTGCTTGCCGTCGGGGGCTACGTAGCTGTACTGGCCGGTGACTGTGAGAGCCGCTTCGTCTGACTGTGGGTTGTCAATTTTGCCTTCTTCTTGCCTCTTGGTGCCGTCACTTGTTTCATACCTGTTAATGAAAAATATTTATAGATTTGAGTTACTGTTTTACTTTAATTGCTAAATAAAATCAAATAAATTATTACCCAAAATATACGGTCACAATTTATTCTATATACTTAAAATACTTGTCTTCTTTGAAGCAAAGAAGTATACTATTAAGATATTTCAACTAATAACTAATTTTTAAGACTTATACGTAGTTCTTACATATTATTTCAATTTTTCAGATTTATGAAATACTGAGATTATGTCATTTGATTAAAAAAATTGTAATGTTGTAGATACGAACAACATAGAAACTAGTAAATCATGTGATCATTGTTGTATCGTAAATAGGAATATGCATAAACCAATAATATTGACAAAGTAAATATTATGTATAAGGGATCCTTTGTATAGGTAATATGTTTGTTGTAGACACAACATTGTCTTCATATGCGAGATTAGCTACGAGCAAAGCTAAAATTATACTATAAAAAGAATAGGAATATATTTTATACAAACAGAATTTAAACACGTGCAATAAATATTGACGCTTTTTTAATTAATGCGAAGTAAATATCTGTAACTGAATACATACAACTAGCAATTAAGCGTGTCTAAATGGCCAAATATTGCTATACCTACAGCAAGATTTTTATGGCACCTATTGCCAATTTGTTAATTTATACGTAAATATGGAGTACCCATATTTAATATTTTAGAAAACATCTTTAAAAAATGTATGTTATTATGTTAATGTATGAATGATAAAGACATTTCAACCCCTGACGCAAAAGAGGAGTTTAAGGGGTGAGACAACGGTAATGTACTCGTAGATTTTAAAACAATGAACCTTTTTTGGTTTAATTTGGGTTTTGTATTAAAAATATTCTATTAAATGAGCTTTACACAAAAATGCATATAGGTAAGTAATTAAAGACATTGCCATTTAATTTTAATTACTGTTGTTATATCATATTATAGGAGAGTGGCTACCTCAAAATGAAGTGGTCTTTGTGAAGTATCTTAAAATGCAGAATTATTATAATATGTGTGTTATTATAAATGGCTTTGGATTACAATCAGCCGGGGCCAAATGATGCGAAATTGTAATCACCTTTAATAAATATGATTACAAGCTCGCTAATATGCACATAAAGTTGCCGTGTGGCGACCCTGTGACACTCACTACTAAGGGCTAACGTATAGATATAAAATTGTACTCAAAAATTATCTTTTCTGAATATTGTGGAGACATTTGATGTTATAAGTATTTACGTGACCCTGACTTACAATTGAAGCTCAACGCATCGATAATTGACACCAATATGAGTTTGTCGATTAATTTTGTTGGTAATATGTTTATTTACATGTTAAACTTTATGTTTATAGCTTTATCATCTGCATTTACAAAAATGCAGGCTTTTTGTAAGGGCATTTTCACAGTTGCGATTACGAGTGCATGATTCGTTGGATTACTGGTTGCGAAAATATAGCCTCTTATGATAATAGGGTCGTTTTCACGGTGGCGATTTGGGAGTGCGTGATTCGTCAACTTAATGGTTGCGTTCCCGCTCTGTAACAAGATACGTTAAAAACGCACGTATGATCCATCTAACCATGTATCCATCTATTAGCCTAATGACATCCACTGCTGGACAAAGGCCTCCTGTAAACAGTGTCAGTCTCGGTCCTGTGCCCTCTGAATGTACGTCAGTGTCCAAGTCATCAGTGTACCTAGTCAGAAGGCGACCTGTGCTCTTCAAGGATTCAGTTGCTATTTAAGGACTTTTTATCGCCAACGATTGTCACTCCTCTGATCAATGTGTCCAGCTGCCACTTCCGTCAACTGATTTTAATGCTCGGTACGTCTTGCATTGTTAAGTATAATATTATGTCTTACGAAAATAGTGTCGCAAAATGCTACTTTTATAAAATCATAAACATAAATATTTTTATTGGCTTATGCGGCAAATAAATAATGTAATGGAAGCGAATGAGTTTGATTCACTACTGTTTTATTATTATGATGCGGTGACCACATAAAATCCAATTATAGACAAGTGGTTGTTACAAAGTATTGAAGATATATTTTATGAGTACAAATAGACAATAAATTATGTATGACGGTTTCTGTGGAAATTTTTTCATTTCTTGTCTATTTGCCCCCAATTTCGACTCGATTTGACCACGATTTGATTTACTGTATTTCTGGCTCTAAAACATATAGTTTTGACGAGAATTTTCGTAAATATTTTTCGCCTAATACAAAATAACACTTGTAAACTAACATAGCATAGCAACATATTTTTGTTATTCTGCACTATAATAATTTAGAACTGCACGTGAAATTATTTGTTTTTATCTGTTATCTTCATTTATATTTTTTTCAGCTATCAGATATCCATTAATTTAGGTCGGTTTGTTATTTCACTGCCAGAACTTGACCATGTAGTTCGACCAGGGTGCTTCCACCTTCACGCTCTTAATTTGTCATCGAGAATTTCTTGCGTTTTGGTTTTGAAGAGGCGAACATCTTGGTCTTTAGGAGTAGTTCAGCAACGCGTTTGTAATTAAGATAACGTGTGATTCAGTAGTACCTGGTATTGATTACAATGCATGGCAATGACCATTTACCATCAGTTGAACTGCACACTCGTTTGCTACCTTTAAACTGTATAAATGTAGTTAGTAAAGAACTCACGCAAAACTGTATCCGTCGGGTTGCACGTCGCTGTCGAAACGCAGGATTTGTACGTCTTGCGGGTTCTGGGGAGCGCCGGCGCATAGAGCGGCCAGGACGCACAATACTGTTACCTGAACAAAAATGTTTTCATTGATATAAATAAATTTCGTCTCATATATGCCCGTATTGGACATGATAATTAAAATATGAGTCTATGATTGGGAAAAGTGCGAACAAAATTTACAAGTTTAAGAGCTTTGTAGATCTGAAAAGACCTTGGATACATTTTCATTGAATTTAAAGGATATTTATTAAATAACCAAATATGTTTGTAGGATATTATAATGGAATATTTTTTTAAATATTTTGTCATTCCCAGGAAAAAAAAATGGCAAAAGTTATATTTTAGTTAAGGACTTATTCCCTAATTCCATATTGTTACCTAAGCTTTTGTACATCTTTAACTAATATCTCTAAATGTCTATCTATCTATAACAGTTGTTTTAGGGTGACACTTTAGTAGAAGACAAAATTATATGTATTCTAGGGTATATAACCTTGTGTTATCACCTTCACGGGGGTCTACTATTATAAGCCTCGTGTTAGTTAATTTATATAATAATTAACGAAGATAGTAAAAGCCTGAAGCTTGTTATAAATAGCAAAAAATATTGGATGTTAATATTTTATAATTAATGAAACGAGCATGCAGTCCACCTGATGGTAAGTGGTCACTGCCGCCCATGGACATCAGTAATCATCCTCAAGTACGAT
>DWNR01005065.1:0-10413 GCA_018250455.1 Polygonus leo
ATTTAAGAATAATACACATTCCGTTCGCACGCAATCTTATCTTTTAACTATTCTACTTACTTCAACTTTCACAAAACTCAGCCCGCATCTTTATACAGTATGCGCAAAATACTCAAACTCCAATCCTATGGTTTACTATACTTTAACCGTTACAGCAATAAAATTGAAATTTAATACTAAGTACACAACATAAATTACTTTTATTTTATAACCCTACATTTATTTTATAACCCTACATTTATTTTATAACCCTACATTTATTTTATAACCCTACATTTATATCACATTTAAATAATAGAGAATGCTAGCGGTAAGGAGCTCATACATACAAAATAAGATACAGATCGAGGTTAGGAATAGTGCCGTAATAATAAGCTAGTTCGGATGTGATTCTCTAGGGTACGCTACATAGTGATTTGTGCGTATTCGATATACAAATTCCTATTTATCGAGGTTACACCTTATCACACATCGAGAGAGAAAAGTCCATAAGACTCCTTAAAAAAGTGGCTTAATTTCCTAGAACGTGACTTTTCGAATATGTATATGCGTATCAATTATCGTACTGGATACTCTCTACCTACCCCTTTACGGATGTGGCGTTAACATACACACACACATCGTGTGTGTGTGTGTGTTTGTGTTAATAATCGTAAGGTAGATGTTTTCAAACTTCTTTAAGTAAATTAGTTTTAAAGATACGATACAGACACTTTCAAAAATAAACGTGTCTAAAAGGGCTGGTAGATAGATTAAGTAGATAGTAAGCGTATACACGAGACGAGTAAATGTATCATCGAGTGGTTTTTTAGCAAGATTCCACCGTATAGCGTGAACACGTAATACACGCTCTTAGGCCCGTTTTTAAACAAATTCTAATTTTAAAAAGGCCCTTGTCTATAAATAGATCACACGTATGCCACAGAAATAAGAAGTAATATGGTCATGGCAAAATTACTAGGGTTTTATAGAAATGACATATTGACAACCATTAAATTGGTATCTGTTTTAAAAAATGTTGGATTTAGAGATTATAAAAGACACCTAGGATCTTCTTGGCTCTTAAAAGGCACACAATTTCTAGAAGAGCGGTGCACCTGAAATATACTTAAATCGAATGCAAATCTAATTTTATTTCTGTCAGATTCCTGTACAGCTCTACTTCTATTAGAGATGAATTGTATTCACAGAATCGTACACGACACATAACTGGCAGCGGGTATACGTCATGCGGCTTCATACATATTTCAATTTTAGCAAACAATAAACTAAGCTAAATTGTGAGCTCAGTTTAAAAGTTTGGCAAACACTGCGATTTATGAATTATTACAAATTTATTTCACTGTATATGTGCATTTTGTGCATGCGTGGTTGCCGGCTATACTTATACACGAGTCGAAGAAATTAGTCCTCAGGGGTTGCAACGCATCTGTGATCAAATTCAGGTATGATTCAATCATACTTGGGAATGGTTCCTGATGTCAATGGGCGGCAGAGACCACTTACCATCAGGTGGACTGCATGCTCTAGCAAACTTATTAAGGTTTTTTTCTTTCAAAATCAAACTTTATTAACATCTTTAAATAAAACTAACGCGTCTAGGCGTTACTTTGAGGAAATTTATATTTATAATTATTATCTCACAACAATTCAAAGCAATGTTTTTACCGTTATTTTTTCACTTTGTTGTCTAGAATTTATTTCCTCGGTAGTTGGCTGTCTTTCTTCTTCATGGTCGATATTTTACATGACCTGTTAACTAATCTTATCGTTTCTTTTATTACAGGTATCACATACGTGACATCACTCATTTTGCTGTAGATTCCGACTGGTAAGGGCTATATAAATTCTCCATATGAACAATAAATAAGGCATTTTTTTCTTATCTTAAGGTTGTAAACGCGCTTGATGGCCACCTGATGGTAAGTGATCACTGCCACCCATGATACTCTGTTACCTTTGAGGATTAAAGTATTCGCCTCGCAATCATGCCTCTTAACACACTTCACAGAGACAACTTACCAATCCACCTGATTAAATGCTCGTTTTCTACCTTTATATGATAAAAAAAATAGAAAAAATAATTTAAATACGAATGCATTAAATATTGAAAGACGAAACATTTTCCATCTGTAATTCTTTATTAAGTAGTATTTCAGTATTTATTATCACACAAATACTGCAGACTTCAGTGTTAATTTCGTGATCCCCAAAAAAACTTTATCAATAATATTTAACAATGTTACTATTTTCAATGTATGTCTAGTTATAGATAATTGCGAGCTTATTAATTATTATTATTAAGCTAATTGTTACTATTTATTTATTATTATTTTATCTCCTCAGAACAATTATATTAATATTCAAATCAAATAAATAAAACCGCTAAATTTCATAACTGCAACGATCGAGTAAACCTAATAAAGTTTATAATCGGATTTATGGGAAGCGATATGATTTGCAAGCTGCAGTAAACATGTGCTTCCGGCCGCGACCGCACTCGGTTTCCACACCACTGGCCATTCTTGTGACGTCATTAGTGTTATTTATGATGACCTAAATAGAATGGTGATATTTTAATCTATAATCTATAATAATATTATAAGGCTGAAGAGTTGAAGAGATAGAGAGGCTGAAGAGATAGCTCATTTGTCGAAGAAGGCTATAAGCTATATAACATCACGCTACGACCAATAGGAGCGAAGTATAAACGAAAAATGTTGCAAAAACGGGGAAAATTTGATCCATTCTCTCTTATATGACGCAAACAAATTGAGCTGATTAACTATTCATAAGTAGAAAGGAAGGGTTACGTTGTTAGCAGTCTATAGTATTCAGTTCATAATAAAGTCTTTAAAACGAGGCGGAGTATATTTTGTTTATATGTATTTCAATTTTGTTCACTATTGTCTACCTTGTATGGTTGGTATTTAAATGCATATTAGTTATTTTAAATTGTCTTTTTTTTGATTCATTTAATAATTTGTCTTTTTATACTGTTACTTATAATTATGGTACAAGGCTAAGGTAACCAAGTGGTTCGAGTCCTATCCTTGTTTGAAATATAATTTTGGTAGACTGTAGTCTCGTTCCTTACTCCTATGCTATGAAAAGCCTTACGAGTACATAGTACAAACGGCACGCTAGTGTTAATCAATGTACAAGGACCGCCTCGAGACGGTGTTGAAAGATTAATGGCGGGCGCTCGACAGGCGGAGTGCGTCAACTTGCACGTTGTTGAATATGCGCCGAGCGCGGGAAACTGCCGTACAGAGCCAATGGATACGAACGATAGTACGGGGAATGAGATATGGTGATTTAATAATAATAATTACACCTTAGTGTTCTTGCAGAGTCAGTGCTCTTCGTTGGAAATAGTGTTAGTATGGAATATCCCATTTTAAAAAATATCGATTTATGTATGGTGACCTCCTTAATTTTTACTTATAGTACTTGTTGTTATAGCGACTATAATAATACTTGTGAAAATTTGAAGTGTCAACCTATTCTGCTTATGATACACCCAGGGAATCATGAGCGGAATCGAAAAGAAATCTTAGTGGTTGGCTACCATTTCTTTGTATACCTTAAAAATGATGGATATCAGAGGAGACCTGACGTAAAATCTTTAACCTACCTTTTTCCAATTGATTTTATTATTTCATTGAAAAAGGTATTTACACAAATACAAAGTAAAAGCATTTTCGCAAGTGGCATTAATTACAAAGTTTTAAAGTTTCAGCTCAATCGGAAAAACGATGCGAACCGAAAACACGTTGGAGCGGGTCATAAATATTCATTTTTAACGTAGTACGTAACTTGGTATTTTTTGAAAATATTTTTACTACTCGACGCAAATAGCGAAAGATTTATGGTCGATGCCTATGTGTCTCTTCATCCGTGTGTTGGTATTTTTGTAAGCCTCTACACATAACATTGCCAGGTAGTAGAACTCATGTAGTTGACCGGGGAGGTACCACCGTAACCCTCCTAATCCTCTGTGAAGCAATTTATTGTGTTTCGGTTTGTAGAGGCGTGGTTGCCGGCTACATTTAAACGCGAGGCGAACATCTTAGTTCTCAAGGGTAGCAACGCATCTGTGGTCAACTTCAAGTACGATTTAATCATGATGATAACTGGTGTCCATGGGCGGCGGTGACCACTGACCATCAGGTGCACTGCATGCTCGTTTGCTACCTTACGACGATAAAAAAAAACTCTCAAAGGAGAGACTAATAGTTCTTAAGTAAATTGTGAAATCTTTATGTGTACTCGTATTTTTTTATTACTTACTAAAATAATATAACTGTCAAATGGGAGGAGTTAATAGTGTTTTGAAAGCATATTAGTATTAATATCGTTCTTAAGGATAGGATGATATTCTCTTGAGTCAAATAATAAAAAGATCTTTTTAAGACGTTTAACCACCTGGTAGATCATAATAGTAACGTAGTATTTAATCATGTATTGTGTTGTGAAAACATGAAAAAATGAATGATTCACAGTAATGAGGCAACGATTTACGTGGATTTCAGAATTGAGTCCAGAACGATATCGAGGAAGAAACATGTTCTATGTTTTAATCCGGTAAATAACCGGTAATAAACAATCAAACCAAATTATATTCAAAACATGCCCGTTTTAACATATTCGTATTTAAGAGTTTAATACTATATACGTGTATAATTTATTTTGTAGCAATTTTAATAAAGTATAAGACTTACACAATAAAAAAATTAAAATAACGTCACGAACGATTCAAAAAGTGATCATCAACTTCGATACTGATGATTAACTGACTCTCTTTCACTCATTTAAAGAATAAAGAGACAAAGGGAATATGATGGTAAAATATACACGTGTATCTTGTATGAGAAGTAGGTATAACCAAATATTTCATCTCACTAAAACACGACATTAACCTTTTTACTATGATATGTTACTAGAGACAAGGAACAAAAATGTACTTGAATCCCAGTAGTTGGATATGTGTGTGCGTATTCGTGTAGAATGGTAATCTCATAATCCCACGTGAAGCAGTTCTCGTGTTTCAGTTTTGGAGGAGCGTGCTTGCCTACTATACCTCCTTGCACACGAGGCGAACATCTTAGTCCTCAAGGGAACAACGAATCTGTGGTTCACCTGATAATTAATTCAATCGTACTTGGGTTGATTACAGATGTCTATGAGCTACAAACTTGATGGTAAGTGGTCGTCACTTACCATCAAGTGGACAGCAGACACATTTGCTGGCTAAATCTTCCAAAAATCTATTTTCACCGTCTCAAAAACAAACACAAATTTAAAATGTCGTAGAGACAAATCATACGTTTGTTTAGAATTTTTAGCAGACCAGATGTGTTACATCAGAGCTCGGTTATTTACAAGTTGCTACACGTGTTCTGTATCGTAAAACTAGTCATGAGATTCGTTTCAGACACGTCACGAGTTGATTACTCAAGAAATACCGATGCAAAACGTCTTAATTGATTAGTATTGCCTATTAGTATTAGTGATTCAGTGTAGAAGATTAGGTAACAAGGTAAATACAATTAAGTAAATAAAAGTAAAAAAAAATACAAGGTGGTACTCATGTAGTTCGACCGGGGAGGTACCACCGCCACCCTTATAATCCACCGTGAAGCAATTTATTGTGTTTCGGTTTGGAGAGGTGTGGTTGCCGGCTATAATTACACGAGGCGAACATAGCGTCCTCAGGGGTAGCAACGCCTCTGTGATCAAATTTAGCTATGATTTAATTGAACTTGGGGATAATTACTGTACTAATGATGGGCTGTCCACTACTTATGATGGGCGACAGTGACCACATATTCATTTGTTACCTTTATACAATTAAAAAGCAACTGATACTTCTTTGCAGTACTGATACATTTAAGTATAACTAAACCAAAATAACCAGAATCAGAATTTTATAACTTTGCTCATAAATCTACCTTCTTTTTCTAAAAGTTGAGTATTATTATGATACTAATTTTTCTCATGCTTCTCCAAACCGAAACAATAGAATTGTTTCACGGAGGGTTATGAGGGTGGCGGTGGCACCTCTACGCTAAACGTGTTCTACTATCTGACTAATACCTCATTGTAGGGACTTTAGCGAATGCTATATGCTATAACGAATCGAAACCGTACCGTCGGCATTACGTGGTTTCTTATTTAACGCACTACGCAACGGACGTCATTCAGTCGTCATTCGATAACGCATGCTGAATTAACAGTCGCGTAATGTGACGAGTGGTGTTCTATCTACCTATGGAATACATTGAATGCATAAATAGTCGCTCGACGAAATGTTTGGCGTTACGCCTTACGCGACATAATTTCAGCTGATGGTCTAAAGTCATATTTTGGTTATACCTTAGAATTCTACGTCTTCGTAAAATATTTTGCAGATATTACGTAGCTGTAGCGAATCACTTTTCATCCTAGACGCTCTGTAGAATCTGTAATATGACGTGAGATCCTTAACATAAAGGTGCACAAATGCTTGCCCCAAAAAACCTGGCTTTATAAACGAAATTCTTCAAATTTCTACACGACAGAAATGTAAGGTCGCCTATGTCACATGTACGCAAACTTGTCATACAAGAGACAGCTTTATCGTAAGAACGGCTGAAACTTGGTCGTCAGTTGAATTTGTAAATGTGACACATTATATTGTAATCTTTAATCAGTTTCTAAATAATAATATAACACAGCAATCCTGGTTTCAGTTGCTCAGGTCGAAAATTTCTCCCAGAAAGGCGATATATTTATTACATAATAATAACACTTCACAGCGGTGTTAATGTTAGGTGGATTAAATACTGTTCTACACACCGCATTAAATAATAATCTTGCAATGTCGCCTATGTCTCAAATTATGTTGTAATGTGTAATTTAACGTAATTTGTGCAATAAATAAATAAAATCTTTAAAAAGAATTCATTTCGGAACCTTTTAACTTGATGTGAATATGTGAGGATCCCCGGGAAACTTTTTACATGAGATTTAAAATAAAAATAAAATTAAGTTAAACAACCAAACGCGAACGATGCTTTTTAACAAGTGTCTACACAGATAAAGTATACGAAATAATATAAAGCAAAATATAGAAGGAAGAAAAATCGCAACGAAAGGAAACACCCCTTTTGTTAGGAATTTCGTTCCAAAAATGTCAAAATATCAACACACAAAAGACTGCTTACCTTTAACACGTAAAGTAAATTTACGATCACACTACCAAGAAACATTTAACGATCGCTCAAAGAATTTTAAAAGAATAGCGTATAAATATTAAATGGAGAATTGTACGAGTACTACTTACATCTACTGACTGCGCCGGGCGAGTTTGTCTCATACATATTTTAGGGGTAAATCTCTAAAGTACGCAGCGAGTACAATATACATGAAACAATGGCACCTAGTTTGCATGATAAAGGCAATTGGCATAAATGAATGTATCGTATAGATTTTGCTTGAACTTTCCAGGGCTTTTGTAATATATGAGATACTGAATAGTAAGGGCCCAGTGTTTAAGATTCTGGCCTCTTGCGTTAGAAAGCTTTAAATATAAATGCGTTTATTCTTATTTGTTTTTGTACACCCCTACCATATCTCTCTTCTTTTATTTTATTATTGTTTGTTTAATTCTTCGGTTGTCTGGAAGAGATCGCTTGTTAGTGATAAGACCGCCGTTTGTACTTTGTAATTTCTTTTTATTTTTATGTAATGTATAAATAAGTTTTAGTGTACAATAAAGATTTTTTGTTATTGTTTTATATTATATTGCATTGTATTTCTACATTCCCTAGAGATTTTCAAATATCAAGGCACAATAAGCATCTTGTTCTATAAAGTACATAATTGTGTCATAATTATTGCAGTCAAAACATTTCAGTGTTTTAAAGATATTAGACGAATAAAGTAAGCAAGTGGAATACTTGTAATCTAGAGAGAAGATATAATTTTCTTTACCAAATCGATCATAACTATTATTTGATTTGTTGAAATGCTTCCAATTATATTTTTATGTCTATACACACACTCATCTTCACGCCAAATCCCTAACGGGGTAAGCAGAGAGCATCGAGTGCCAAATGGCACGGTTCTGACATACTTGCCTAGCTTCTTCCATTTTCATAACTCTCCTCATACAAACACGCCGATTTCGGAGACTCTTGACACCTCCTTCAGACAGCACACGATCAATTTGATCATGAAATGTCAGTCTGGGTCTTCCTCGGTATCTACATCCGTCTATATTTTTATGTCTATGAGTTATGCAATATCTTTGCACATTTGATCACATTAATAAACATTTTATTTATACGACAATGTTTCAAATAAGGGGTTGCCATATGCAACAAGGTTGCACAGATGACAGAAATTATTTATCTCTATCAGCTAATCCTCTTATTCTGAATGTGCGACATTTTATATGGTTTAAAAAATATTTTGATGTATCATCAATCAATAGTTTGATGTATCATCATATTGAGGTAAAAGTTTTTACATAGAAAACGCTACGACATACATACCCATATAACATAAAATCTGTACTCCGTCGACCTTATAAAATGAAATTATCTCTATTCATAAATCGTGCGCACCTGCTCGTAACGTGCTCAGATAGAATTTGTTATGCTAATGGAGCTGTAAACAGTCAGGTTAGTGTGATTCAGAAAGACGCTCCCGGCATCAAGGAGGAGCATTGTAAGGACGAGGTGATTGTGACATTCAAGGATTGCTGCTTCTCAAAATCTTTCTCAGGTGCATCCACGCGTTTTGGATATGTGTAATCTCAATTACACAAAAAGATCATCAAAGATACATCAAACTCGTCAAAGTTTTCGTGGTAATCATGGCGAGATGGTAATATAGATATTTGTTGTTTCTCAAAAGTTATAATGAAGAAGAAAAATATGGAAAAAATATAGAAGAATCTGAAGATGGCAATGCAACGTGCTCCAATAGAAATTGTTATTCAAATGGAGCTGTTAACAGGCAGGTTAGAGGGGCGCGGAGTAACGCTCGACGGCATCACAGTTCTGTAATGATGGGGCGATGGTGTTTTAGACATATGCTACTTTTCAAAATTCATTAGTATGTAACCACACGTCCACGTTTTGAAAAAGTGTGATCGTGATTGCACAAGATGCAATCAGCGCAGTCTTCAGGGATAGCGATGCATCTGTGATAATGATGATTACGGCATTTCTTCATATAAATATTGCTACTTAATATAATTTTAAATCGATGTGCGAAAATTTCATGTCAATTATGAGATAAAAGAAGCAACCTGCCAAGAAATACCTAATTTTCACGACCCTAATTTTGTTACACGACATGTATTTTTACCACTCCCTAACTACAACGCTATCTAAAAGTCTAGAGTACTGATTAATATGACTGGATGACTGGACAAAGTGTGGTTTCGCTTGGTCAGCGCTATAACGTGTAACTATCCCAAGTATGTTGATTGGCAGATTTTCGAATCAAGTTATCCCTAAGTCGTCGTAACTTTTACGAGAAAATCTAATAACAATATAAGTCTCGCCTCAGAATAGCTTTGTTATGGTTGGCATGTGTCGAGAGAAGTCAATTTCACATACCTCCTCATTTGAGGATCGGCCGACACGTACTGCGATTCTAGCGTTTCTTGTTCTCAGCTAAATCTTTCACATTTCTTTCGAACACCCGACTCGAAGGCTCAAAATATCCTACATATTTAGGATTAACCTTCACTATGGTATTAAATGAATAAATATTTTTTTATATCTTTTAATCTTGTTTGATTAATTGGCGGTAGTATCTATTAAACGAGCGGAGAGATACATTTTCAATATATATAGTCAAGAACGACGTATCAGTTAATGTTTTTTTTTATGTAAAGAGAAACATTAAATTCTTGTGCACATTTTTCAGACATCCGGCTCGAAGGACCAAAAGATGTAAGGTAAACCTGAATTTAATAATTAAACAAAATAAAAATAATATATATTATTATAAATAAATTTCAATAATTTAAAGTAAACTATGCGTGATGAAGATATGGTCATGTAATAAAATGAGAACGTTGGCGATATTAGGACCTTACTAAGATCAAAACAAATAGGCTTTTCGTTTCCTTAATATAGTCTGTCACATAAACATTTTCTAATAGATATTCGGGACGCTCCCGCAATTCCCGTGGTTAAATTAACAGGACACCTGGTTCCCGCCGTCAATTGTCAATATCTTGCAGAATTCCTATTTCGTTATCATTCAGTATAAATCACAACTCCAAAATTTCGCAATCAAATTCCCTATTGTCGCTTGATTGCAAACTGCGTCCAGGTGGTAGTTCGACCGGGGAGGTACCACCGCCACCCTCATAATCCTCCGTGAAGCAATTTATTGTGTTTCGGTATG
>DWNR01005066.1:0-10413 GCA_018250455.1 Polygonus leo
CCGGCCATATTTTAGGCCATAAAAATTCAACCCCTAAATGGTGCGGTAGCGGGCGGAGCCGCGGGTACAACTAGTGTTTAATATACACAATTACGTTCTACGTTCAGTGTCTACAGCTGCTATATTCAGTGACAAAATTTAGTGTGTACTAATT
Organism: Polygonus leo; assembly: GCA_018250455.1. Lineage (NCBI taxonomy): Eukaryota > Metazoa > Arthropoda > Insecta > Lepidoptera > Hesperiidae > Polygonus > Polygonus leo. The sequence continues at coordinate 155 of DWNR01005066.1, forward strand.
ACGTTTCAAGATTACATTTCTGTGACAGACAGATAGGACGGCTAACGCTGTCGCAGTAATAGTGTCCCGTTGGCAATCTTCGTGCCAATCTAATCTGGTTCTGGAACCTAAAAATGGCATTATTGACGTAAATTCCAGGTTTGCTAGAAAGTCCGAAGATGAGTTTAGACGAGAGCGTGCTGATGGCGAAGCTGGCGGACACCATGCGCGCGCAGCTCGGCGTGCTCGACGTGCCCGACGTGCCCGAGTAGCGCACGCGACACACCGCGCGTACCACTTGTTTATAAGCATTTTGTGATTCGGTATGAAAGGGCGGGCTGCCGGTCACTTATACAATAGAGGCGGCCAACTCAGGCCTCTGGAGAAGCAACGATTTTAAGACAAATGAAAGAACCTTAACAACGAAAGCATCACTAAATATGAACCTAATTAAAATATAGATTCTACAATTTTCTGGGACTGATTGTTTATTGCTACATATATTACTTTTTAATAAAAATATATTGCACAAAAATATGCTTTATAGACTGTAAACAATAATTTTTTTTTTTTTATGAAATTACAATTGTAGATCTATAATAGACATGGCAAAATATTGCAACACTTCAAACATCATTTTACTCTCTTTAATTAAAAAACAGAGTGTAGGTTTGTCACAGATATGGCCAAAATACGGTCGGCATGTTCGTTTTTTCTTCAAAAGCAATACTTAACGCACAATTGCACAATGCCAGTAACGGAAGCCATACGTGTTAAGATAAATCGCTACGGTCCCGCGTCAGAGTCTTTAGTGAGAAAGTTACGTATGTCTACATTTGTTAGAACAAAATACTATATTTAGTTTCGGCTACAAGTAAACTGCATTAGCATTTTACTTTTTTGCACTCAATGCGCCATGTTAGGATTTCTTAGGTGTCGTGTTTGCCTTGATAGGTTCAAGTACGAGTATAAATATCGTACAGTACAGTATCGTATCGTTGCTGCGTTGTTTACAATCAAAGTCGCGTAAACAAATATATTAGCTTCCCTTCGGATAGCTTAGGTCAACTCAATTTTCACTGACGGCGGATGGACCCATACTGAGGCGAAAGCCGAAGGCATTCTAGGACGAAAACTGGGCCCTTCTCTCATCTTCTTGTCCAGGACTTCTGTCTCGGCTGAAGCTGTAAAAGTCAGTAGAGCCAACAGCAACTATAAGTTCGAAAAAATAATAATAATAAAGTAAACAAACTCACCCAGAACAGAAATATAATATCGTCATTGAGACGTAATCGGGCGGTGAACAGAACTCTACACTCTACGTTAGTCCGGTACGGATTTTATAACGTCTGAAAAACCCAGAACAAAGCTTCCATTTAGACGTACATGTGAGTTTTGATCCGAAAGAACTTACATATACATTAACATTTATTTAATATTTCATTTGGATAGTAGGTGCAATGGGATTGTAGCGATTTCTAGTAATATTTACGGCCTCCATAATAGTTTAGAATCAATGTACAACAAAATTGAATTAATTTATTTTGCTAGTTTTAAAAGCGCTTTGCTAGTTTTAATTGAAGTTGTTTAATTGAAAATTAAGATATAAAATAACGTTTTATTTACGTAAGATAGAAGGCTATTGGAAAACCATTACTACTATTTTCTCAGGTGATACAGAATTCCATTCATATTTTCGTATAGTTTTAAAAAGTTTAGAAATCTAAAAATATCGTCAGAAATATTTGTACTTATTTTTTGTTTTAATAAATATGATATTTAAATAAACACAATATTTCAAACCGATTTCCTAATCGATTAAAACCTATCTGGAATATGAATTCAGGTCAACCTATTTTTAGATTTCTACCTTAACATAAATGACAACATTGGTTTGTACACACCCCAAACGCATATACCATCTCCGTTCCGTCGTGGGTAACAAATGAATGTACTTATGATATGAAATGTTATGATAAGAAAATGTTATACGAAGCAAAAACACTTGTATTTTTAGTAGAAATGATAAGTTCAATGTTCATTATTGTAATTCTTATTTAAAATAGTGTAAGTAAATATTTATAGTAATAATTATACCACATATTTAGGTCAGTGAATGCCCAGTGATAGAAATATATAAAGGAAAAGATATTTAATCCCATTGTTAATGGTTAATGGAGTGATGTGAGTTGGCAATGACGTGGATATTTAAATGTGATGATTAATTGTGGCCTACTTATTTATATGTTAACTAATAAAATGCAGTATTTATTTACCTCAACTAACTGTGATTAAAGTGTGTTGTGACACATGTTGTTTATGACGTTCAATATACTTTATAATATACCACCGTATTTTATTTTGACCTATAAAGCCATTGTTTACAGGAAGATTTGAAGAATACGTTTTAGTTGAAAAAATTCGAACAATAGTAGTCATAAAATTTCCGTTAAGTATAGTCTGTGCACCAACTAAAAGGAATGTACAAATTTATACAAGAGGTAATTATAAGGGTAGTGGACATTTCCACGAGGCCATAATGTAGCCCTTTAGGGTAATCTGTGAAAAACTTCAGGTTAATAAATATTAATACGAATGTATCCAAGAACGATTTATGTATGTTTTTACTTAGTGTGTTGCTACGGAGTCTGTAACTGCGTTATTTTTATCTACTATCAATACGGATTGCGACCTTAACTGAGAACATCTGACAAAGCAGTGGGCCTGTCTTTTTTTATTTTAATAATACATACATATAAATATATATGTAAGTGCCATGTTTCGTAATTATGGTGTCAAGATTAATTCCCAACATTTCTTGCCTTTGTGATCACCTAACATTTATATAATGTTGGTTCAGCTGGGATTCTGGCTTTTCTCATGTGGATAGGTTCGAATACCAGACTACCTTACAATTACATATTACGAACTTTTATTGCAGATTGTCGGTTATATACTCAGGGGCGGCTCCAGCTCGTGTAGCGCCCGTGTGCAATGAAACCCTGGCGCCCCCTAGGCCTGACATCTCTCCCCTCCCGCGGCTATAACTATTAACTTTGCCGTCGTAACTAGAAAGTTTTTTCATATTCCAACAAGCTATGTTATAAGTAGGTATAGCTTACAGCCGCGTCTCCCGTGTGCATTGCACACCCTGCACTATAGGTTAAGCCGCCTCTGTATATAGGTACTAAAGTTAAGGGTTAGTTTTTCGAAAACGTATTTATTGAAAGACATTATAAAGCAAAATATATATTTTATTCGTAACAATATGAGATACAAGACCTTTATCCTATATGATATCTCAATAAGACTAGGTATACAAGTCTTTAATTAGGTACTTAACATAAAAATGGCGACAATGGGGAAGGCGGCGCTATGCGTTGCAATCCATGTTGCTATGTGTATATGTTTCATTGTAGATTTGAATTTTATTTGCTGGCCATTAAAGAAGCAAGAATGGCTTTATGTAAGGCCATAATTATCTCAATAGACAACACATTGCTATATCTTTTGGGATATAACAAATTCAGTAGTTTAATATTATCTGTATTATTGCACGTATGACAAAATATTACGTTATGAACTTAAATAATTACATACCAATTTAGTAATACTAAGTATATTACATAGAAACTATGGTTTTAAACAAACACGACAATAGGGATTTATAATTTACAATTCGATATAAATGCAATTGATTGACTGCCTGACATAAGTATATATCAAATGGCATCTATGAGACGATTATCTCTAAGTAAGCCGTTCATTTGGCAAATACTGAACATTCACATAGCTTCGAACTACCCTTCCCGTTGGATGAAGCTGCTTGAAGCTGTCCAATGTGTTTCGTGGAGCTGTAGAGCTACCAATAAATTTAGAAATAATTGCTAGAAGCTTATGTGTTTGGCATTTTAAGCTACCCTCCGGGGCAAATACATTTAGATATCGCTCGAAGCTTTTAAAGATGTTATATAATGAAATAGCATTACGGTTTTCCGTAAAAATTTGATATATTAGATGGGTACGCATTATAAGCTATCCTTAGCAGGAATGATTTTTTAATATCGCTTCAAGATTTCAAAGGTATGTATCAGGGATGGTGGTGGAGGTGATTTTGTGTTTAAAGATTTTAAACAATTTTGTTACGTCCTCACTAAAGGATTTGGGGTGAGGATCTGCATTTTTATAGTAGCAGTATTAGAGTAAAACACTCTAATAACCTGTCAACCTGTAGTAAGGTAGTTAAACCGTCTTTAAGATTTAAATTCCATAACAACAGGCGTGGTCCAATTTACTAGTCACGAATCACTTTAGGCCCGCGCACAACGGTTCGCCATCCCCGGTACATAGCGTTGGAATATTCCACAACAGCTAGTCTACTGCTGGAAGCTGAGGAAGGTGTCTCGTATGAGCTGCGCGCCGGCGCGCATCTGCGGCTCGGTGATGACGAGCGGCGGCGCGAGGCGCACGGTCTGCCCGTGCGTGGTCTTGGCCAGCAGCCCGCGGTCGCGCAGCCGCAGCACCAGGTCGTATGCGGGGATACCTGCAGCGAACACATGTTTTTAAGCTTTGAATAAAATCTATGACTGCGGTCGGCAACGCGCGGTCCGTTAATGTGTTTAAATAAGTTAATAAATGCAATTATTAATAAATAAGCGCGCCTGTAAGGCTGGTTCTACACTAAAAGGTTCGTTCGCGGTGTGATCTCGGTCTGGTAAAATATTATCATGGAATTAAATATGGAATTATTTTCAGGGTCATTTTCTTCTTTTATAAAACTGAAATAATACGATTTTGAGGTACCTACTTAAAACCAGACCAAGTAAGACCAAATATATGCGCTTATTTTTAAAGATCGTCGTAGGAATATTCGGCGTCGTACGAATATTCGGTGCATCCCTAATAAGTACCTACTTATTAGAGATGCACCAAATATTCGTTTCGTATTCAGTATTCGGCGTATTCGGCATTTTTTTCAGTATTTGTATTCGACCGAATTATTCGGTTTTGGTGCCGAATATATTCGGTTGAAGTATTTCAATTTTCTTTGCTACACGGCACAAAATCCAAATATGTATTTATAGGAAAAAAATAACATTATGAACAAGTATAAAACTCTATTTCTTTATTTTATTGGATACCTATAACAATTGATGTTATTTAAAATGTTAGATCTTAAAGTAGGTTAGATTTGACCAGTAGGTTAGATTTGGCCAGTATCGGTATCTTTATAACCGTTTGAGCTAGCTTCATGAAATTTGGGCTTATAGTTGTCCTTATACATAATTAAACACACGTAGTTTCATGTGTTTACGTTAAATAGGTTTTGAGTTATGGAGGGGTCAAAAGTGGCACCAAGTGGTTCGTGTTATATTACACACTGCGCTGGTAGCCAGTTCCTTTGCTTGGACTTGGTTGAAACGCTGCCGCGTGTCTATATATTATAAGTCAAGAAAATTATGTATATGAAGAATTTGTTGAATTAAGTTAATACCTACACGTAGCGTACATGTTTAAACCTGTTTACACGGCAAAACAATGAAATGGTAAACCGAATAATTCGGCTGAATATCCGGTTCGGTAAAGGTTAAACCGAATAACATTCGGTATTCGGTGAAACCACTATTCGGCGCATCTCTCGTACTTATTATCCCTTAAGAAAAGGTAATAAAGTGCTCTATTTTTACCTATGTCTACAGTTAATAATTGATAAATATAGGTTCATAATATATACATATACACAGTCACTTCCTTATGGTCACGTGGGTAAGTATATTTATATACCTATTTGTATATTTTGCTAATACGAAATGGAACCTGTATTCGAGGCCATTCATGACATCATATCATTTTTTATGGCATCACATTATAAGGTAATCGCATATTCTTATTATTAAAGAAATTTACTTACTCCTTTTAGAATATGGGTCACAATTGCTTAAAAAAAATAAAGCTGAACTTTTCCGAAGTCTAGCTCTTTTTTGAAGTCAGTTAAAAACAAAGGAGCGTTCCCATTAAATTAACCGCAGGTAAGTTTCAGTATCCATCGAGTTATCATATCACGCCATCTCAGATAAATTCAACGGGTTTTCTAGTTCTATTTTATACTGTTCTATTTTATTCCACTTACTTTCATGTACGTCAATAGCGAACATAAGACCTCTGCCTCTGATGGCTTTGATCATAGTCTTGGGGATTTTCTGCAGCTCCTCTCGTAGTACTTCGCCCATTTTTGCCGCATTTTCCGGTAGTTTTTCATCTAGCAAAACCTGCAGGAAAGTGTCTGTATTAAGTATTGCCGACATTAAAAAACATTCAAGTTCTTATTATGTACGTATGTAACGTACATATGTAATAGTAAGGTATGTCTGATCGAACAGCAGTACTTTTACATTTGAAGGCAATGAAGGCGTAGTTTGATGGTAGTCTAAATTTTTTCTTAACTACTACCTACTACTTATGAAATATAAATTGCTCCGCATACTAACAAAATGCTTAGACAAATATTGCTACTCCGACAAGGTCTCAATTATCTCAAAGTCGCAAATGTAAATAACGTAATTATGCAATAAATAATTTCATTTCATTTCATCTCATCTCATCTCATTTCATTTCATATCGCTATAACTTATCCTAATCACTGATCGGATATTGATTTAAAACTGACCTTCACGGACTCGAGGGCCACGGCACATGCTAATGGGTTACCGCCATATGTCGATCCGTGTGTGCCCGGTTTGATGACCTGAAAAAAGCATTATAAGTAAATAAAAAAAATACCTAGATAAATATACATTCTACATTCATTCCTACATTCGTTCGAAGTGTAACTCGTATGTTTTGGTTGCAGATATCTGGGCCCTAATTCTTGAAAATAATTCCAATATATCGGAATCGGAATTGCCAAGAAAGACGTTTCGCATTCTTGGATCCCACACTTTTTTAAGTTAACAGCGTTTTTAAGTGAACTAAATCAACATTGCCTGCAATGTTCACTTAATAACCGTTCTATGTGGGCGCTAGTGCCAGAGTGTAGATACGAAACGTCGTCTTTCTTGGCAATTCCGATTCCGATCAATTAGAATTATTTTCACGAATAAGGGTCCTGGTTACTCACCTAATTATATTTAATCATTTATTACTATTCCTAATCTAATGCCGCTTTTGGCGACAATGTATGTGATGCAATCTGTCTTTATTGCTTGTCTGTATTGACTGCAATAATTGCCTATGACATTGTTGTGTTGTATGTCGTCGTGTGTAATATCATCTGTTCATTAACAAACACGAGGCAGCAATAGGTAAATAGTTTTAATATTACATACGATAAACAAAAATAGTTAATTAAAGCAGTAGCAATTTTATTACTTGAACGTGACAAATTGTAATGTTACATCTACATATTATGTCACGATTTAAATTATTTACATACCTATCTATTTAAGTAGGTTTCTGAGATATCTCATATGTGATATATTTTTATAACAGTTTGAACATTGAGTATGTTTTATATTTAACATTTTATTTATAGAAGTTTTTTACAATTTTACAAGCGTACATTCAAACTTCCATTTATAAAAAGATACCTAATTTGAATTTATTTTAACTTGATATTATTTGGATTCAGTGTGTATGTAGATATGGTTTACATAACATGTTTTTATTTTTTATAAACATCATTTAAAGCATGTATGAATTAATTAAAAAAAACTAAGACTAAAGAAGTAACATGAAAAAAACTTACATTCATGACATTATCGTTAGCCAAAACCGCGGAGATGGGCATGATGCCGCCGCTGAGCGCCTTGCCCAGGATCAGAATGTCTGGCTTTACGCCTTCGTGGTCCACGGCCAACATCTTACCGGTGCGACCTGGGTATTTTTAAATAAGAAATTTCAGCTGTAGAAATTTCCGTCTACTCCCTCATAATCCTCCGTGAGGCAACTCTTGCGTTTTGGATTTGGAGAGGTGTGGTTGTCGGCTATACTTACGCAAGAGGCGAACATCTTAATCTGTTGTCAACCTTAGGTACGATCCAATTGTACTTGTACCTAATTAGGTACTTGGGTTGATAACAAATGTCCATGGGCGGCAGTGACCAATGTGACAGTGCTGGGTGGTGACAGCTGGCTCGTTTGCTACCTTTTATCGACATAAAAGTAATCAATGTTGATTTTCCTATTTCTGGATTTTCTTTTATTTATATAGAAAATATAAGTGAATATTGGTGCGTGTACCAATGCTTATTTTTGTCTTTTTTTAAACAGATTTTACTTTCAGCTTTACATAATTATTTAATTTTCATAATTTATAAATCCCTCAAATCAGTGGGCGAGTGTAAATACATGAAACTCTTGAGATATATATGTACTATCAATTGTATAAATAAAGTATTTGTACCTACATTTCATTAACACTTCTGTTCCAACTTCTCAAATCTGATAGTGTAGGGGATAAATTGTACTTATCTACCTAATTATGTGGCATTCGATAGTAAAACCCAAATCTATGGATTTGGATATAAAAGGCAAAATTGATTAACTGACGGACATATCAACGCACAGCCTAAACTACTGCACCTAGAAACTTGAAATTTGGTACAGGGATTCCTGTCATGATGTAAGTGAGCACTAAGAAAGGATTTTTCGAAATTCTACCCCCAAGGGGTTTTCGACTTCTATGCGGATGAATTCGCTGGCAAAAGCTAGTGTACACATAAAACATGTATTGTGTTATCATAAGAACCAACCTAGGCCGGTTTGAACTTCATCAGCAATCCATAGCACGTTGTACTTGGTACACAGTTCCCGAACTTTCCTCAGGTAACCGTCATCAGGTATTATAGTGCCAGCTTCTCCTTGAATAGGTTCTACCATGTATGCGGCTACTGTAGGGTCTTGAAGTGCTTTCTGTAAAATAAAAAATGTTTGACATAACTTAAATTTGATTACTTTTAAAGTTTTCGACCAACAATTTCATTACCAAGAACAAACGCCTCTGCCCTATATTTAATACTGTAGGATTTAAAATTATAAAGTTATTAAGTTAAGAATTTAAAAAACTACGTATGGACCTAGTAATTAAAAAACTAATTAAAAAATTTAATTAAAAAACTAAAACAATTATTTATTTATAATTATTATGCGAAAGGTATTGCTAAGGATGATTTTACTAATAAACGTATTAATATTTATCATCAGAACCTATTATTGTCAAGGCTGGAATCTTAACTAGCACTGCTTCAGTTTTGAAAGTAAATAACAAAAACTAATAAGTAAGATGATGATAGTTACTAATTAAAACATTCAATAATAGTTACAACATTTTTAAGCATTCCGTAAAACACGATAATTAATGTTGAGAAGAGCAGCGCAAAGCGGAAAATTTAAAAGCTTAACTCCTGTATGAGAATCTCTATCATAGATCGTTTTTTGGATTTGCGAATCCGGGATCCTATTATTAAGACTTCGCTGTACGTCCTACTGACAGAAAGCTGTATCGTGAATAATATCTAACTGTAAGACGAATATGAATTACTATGACTTCTACAATAACTGATTACTATGACCTCTACAACAACAAATATACTAAAAATAAAAAAGTTAAAAATAAACGCAAAAAGCAAGAAATCAGTAGCGATTTTCAACTTATCTTAGCTGTAATGATAACAAATGATAACAGTTATTTTTAAAAAGTACCTATTTCTAAAAATGTATTTTCAAACACCGCTATCTGTTGTTACGGAACTCTTTGTGAGTGATTCTGACCCGCACTTGGCTTTTTATTGTAGGTACTTTTCATTTTATGTGCACAGTAATGTACTTATTAAATTATACTATATATAATTACACGTAAATACGTACCTCTAAAGCTGGAATATCGTTGTAAGGAATTAACTCGAAACATGGCATGTAGGGTCCAAAGCCTTCATAACATGAAGGGTCTGACGACGCTGAAACAGCTGATAGTGTTCTTCCCCAGAAGTTACCTTCCGCGAACAGAATCTGAATCAGAAATCAAATCAGAAATTAAATTGGGGATTAGTATCTCCGCATATATTTTATATAATATTATATGGTATCTCTAATATGGTACGACGAAGATAGATATCGTTGTGTAACAAAAAAAAACCTACATACCTTTTTGTGTCTTTAACCTGACCCGGCAAACGTTGTTATTCCATATTAATAATAAAAAAGTAAAAAAAAAACATTTTAAGTTAAACGGTTTTATATTGCAGATAAATGTACTAAAAGCTAAAAAATAATTTCATGGATAC
>DWNR01005067.1:0-10411 GCA_018250455.1 Polygonus leo
TACCTAAGTTTGATCACAGATGCGTTGCTACCCCTCAGGACTAAGATGTTCGCCTCGCGTTTAAGTATAGCCGGCAACCACGTCTCTCCATACCGAAACACAATAAGTTGCTTCACGGAGGATTATGAGGGTGGCGGTGGTATCTCCCCGGTCGAACTACATGAGTTCTACCACCTGGCCGATACCACACCACATGATAAAAGGAATCTCAACAACCGTGTAGCGATGCAGTTCCGACGACAAGGGACATCGCTCAAAGCCGATACGAGATGGAAAGCTCCTTATGTGCTGACCTCAGCTTCCATAAAAGTATCGGACACAGCGGATCACGTACTATATACTGCAGTTTGGATTAAACTATAACTTCAGTATTAAACAATAAATAATCGTATTACGTTTGTGCGTTATGCTATGTATTCAAAATAACAAAAGTAAATATGTAAATCTTTGGCAATCAGAAATACATATTATTTAGGGTCGGTTTCTTCAAATTTATATGAAATCAACTCCGAGATTAACCCCTACAAGACCCACTACACATCACAAAAATTTAAATTTTACAAAATTAGAATTCCCCGGACATTGATATTTTAAAGTGGTTTCAAAATATGATAAAAGCGATGCAGTTTCGACGACAAGGGGACACCGCTCAAAGCCGACGCGCGACGAACTCGTAATAACTCGACATAGCTCGTTGCGTGCTGACCTCTATCGTCGTAAAAGTATTGGCTACTGCTGTTCGTTCACTTTGTACTGAATATAACTTCAGTATTACACAATATTTTTTCGTATTGTGTTTGGTATTTTTAAGCGAATTCAAAAAAGGAGGTTATCATTTGTATGTATTATAGTATGTCATCATCATCATCATCATCACAACCCATTAATGTCCCACTGCTGGGCACGGGTCTCCTCTCACAATGGGAAGGATTTAGGCCGTAGTCTACCGCGCTGGCCAAGTGAGAATTGGTAGACTTCACACACACTTGAGATTTTTTTTACAATCTCTTGAGCATGTAGGTTTCCTCACGATGTTTTCCTTCACCGAAAAGCCAATGATAATTTAAGTTTAAATACGCACATAATTTGAGAAATTAGAGGTGCGTGCTGGGATTCGAACTCGGACCCCCCCGTGTGAAAGGTCGGATTCGCAACCACTAGGCTATCACGGCTTCTGTTTTCATGGGGTTTGTAGTCTATTATTTATGACAATAATTCTGAGTTAATACATTTTTTTTTAATTTTTTTAGTCAAACGTGATGCCGCGTAATTACACAAGGAAAACCACTCGAGGCGAGTGGTCACAGGAATCGATGATAGCCGCTCTTGATGCTGTGAAAAATGGCATGGCATTTAAAAAAGCAAGTAAAGAATTTTCAGTGCCCATTATGTCATTAAAACGAAGAACCAAAGAAAAAAATAAAATAGCTGTTGGTGCAGTAAAATACTTAGGGGGAAAAAGAACTACCTTTACCAAAGAACAAGAAAACGAGCTCGTGAACCATATTAAAGACATGGAGACTAGAATGTATGGGTTGACAAAAAAGGACCTGTTATCTCTAGCATATCAACTAGCTGAAAAAAATAAAATTTCTCATTCATTTCAAGGTGAAAAAGCTGGGAATGACTGGCTGAAAGGATTCAGGCAGAGACATCCAGATATCACCCTTCGTGCTCCTGAATCCACTTCAACTGCTCGTGCGCGCGCTTTTAACAAACCAGTAGTGGATAAGTTTTATTCTACGTTGAAAAGCGTCCAGGATGCGAAGAAGTTCGCGGCACATCGAATTTACAACGTCGATGAGACAAGTGTTTGTACAGTTCCCACAAAAAACACTAAGGTATTTGCAGAAACTGGACGAAAACAAGTAGCACGGGTTACATCAGCTGAACGAGGAGTCACTACAACAGCTGTTATTTGCATGTCTGCTTCCGGGACTTTCGTCCCACCAATGTTTATTTTTCGAAGGATCCGTATGAAGATTGAGCTCATGGATGGTGCACCTCCTGGATCTGCTTGGGCCTGTAATACATCAGGGTGGATGAAACTGGAAGTTTTTACCCAGTGGTTTGAACATTTTTTACGCCACACAAAGCCCTCCGAAGAAGATCCGGTAATGCTGATTTTAGACGGTCACCTATCTCACACAAAAAATTTAGACGTCATTTTGAAAGCACGGGCAAACCACGTCACAATTGTTTGTTTGCCACCACACTGCACACACAAAATGCAACCGTTGGATGTCAGTGTGATGTATCCCTTAAGTATTTACCACAACCAATCACTGGAAAAATGGATGAACAATAATCCAGGAAGACCAGTGACTGTGTTTCAGATTGTAAAAATTTTTGGCGAGGCTTACCTTAAAGCTGCAATCCCAACAAATGCTATTAATGGATTTGCTAAAACCGGAATATGTCCCTTAAACTCAGAAATATTCACTGAGGTTGATTTTATTGCGGCTGCAACCACAGAAAATGAGTGGGACGAACAAGAGCCGGAATCGTCGGAGCCGCCAAGGCGTGTTAGTTCGACCACTGAATTGATAGATAAAGATCCATCTCAGTTAGAGAGATCTGCTAGTCCGGATACGCAGCGACTGTTTACTACCAATGATGCTGAATTGGAGTTGGAATCGCTTATAGCGCATAAAACTCCTTCGCCATTAATAAATAAATCAGTGCCAATTCGCAGTCCACTGTCTCCAATCCCATCTACGAGCCGTGTGATCAAACACATTGAAACATCGCTTGATGATAATAATATATCAAATTTTGACATCACACCTGCTACATTGAAACCTTTGCCACAAATTGTCGGAAAAAGGAGCATGTTAAAAAGAAAATCTTACCATACGACTGTTTTAACTAGCACACCGTACAAAAATTATTTAGAAGAAGAAAATAGCAAGAAATCAGAGAAAGAGAATAAAAAAAATCAGAAAAAGGAAACTAAGAAAACTGCATCTACAAAAACACTGAAAGGGAAAGGAGTAGGTAAAGGGAAGTCAAATAAAAAAAAGAGAAGTTCATATAACATATCTGAGTCTGAAGAAGATGACACTGAGTGTCTGTATTGCACAGAAAAGTTTTCAAATGATACCAAGGGTGAAGGATGGATTAAATGTTGTGCATGTGGAAAATGGGGCCATGAAGCATGTGCTGGGATAGAGAGTGAGGACGCTGGTGAATTTATTTGTGAAATATGCAGCACAACACCTGCGAAAAAGCGTTTAAATTTGTAAAGAGGGAGAATAATTTACTTACGTTATTCATTCATAAATGTTTTGTTTTTATACTTTTGAACGATTTGTTTGCTTAAATATTTAAGAATATTTAGATTGATCTCATTATGATTAATGTAACTGGTACGAAATAATCACTAAGTTAGAAGACTGATATTTTTTGTTTTTCTTATTTTATTTTTGTGACTTTAAAAGTCATTTGACTGTTAATTTTATAACCTTATACTTGACTTAAAAAACGTTAGTTAGATGTATGACAATTCTGAATAAAGGTTATTTTTCACTATTGCGTATCTTTGATTTTAATAACCGTTTTCTCCATAAAAATATTTATTTACTCGAAGTGGGGGTAAGATGATCATAGGGATCATCTGACCTCTACCCGGGGGATCATCTTACCCATAGGGGTGTACAAGATGATTACTTTGCAAGGTTTTTAAAAAATATATATATTTTAATGAAACTTTAATTAATTTCTTGTTTTGAGTATGAGGAAAGTTAGATAGATAAATATACTTGTAGTAAATTCCTATATTTTTGATTTACCTTGAAAAGTATGCATTTTACAGCGATTCCTGCTTAAGGGGATCAACTCGTACTACCTTCCCCTAATATTAGCGACCTTATAACTTCACAATGTAACATTTAAAATTGTATATATTAATAAGTACAATTGTCATAATAATATGTTCGAGGTATACTGCTCCTGGGTTTCAACATAATCAAATTAATCCTATAATAAATTATTTCGTAAAATCACATGTAGTTATTATCGATTTATACAGTTAATTAAGCACATAATCTCTTTTGGCTAGAACAAACTTTTGTAATAAACACAAACATTCTTATCTGTTTTCAAAATAAAATTGACAAATACCTACCTAGTCCACCTCTCTTTACACTTGAAAATACACTACTAACTTATGAACTGTAAACTGGCTTCACCATTGAAAAACTATATAAAATAATATCAATTTATCCTACTATAGGTTACTATATATTCATCAATTCCTGGTCAGCGTCAAGCATTTCTACAACTATCTTCAAGAATCGATATCATGTTTCATTAGTTTATTTCAGAATAGCTGTCTATCTACACGACTTATTGAAACTGGTTGGGTAGGTATTCTTATCTATAAACTATTCGACTAGATTCATACATACACACCAAAAGCGACAATTAAAATACCTAATAAATACCTAACAAAAGTTAAATTAATGATATGAGATGGACATAGCTTTGTTTACACCATATCGTCGACATCAGGCGGCTGATTGGCCAGCTTGGTAGCCATGGCTGTCAGAATATCCGTCAACCGAGCGAAGCGTTGATTAGGGGTTGTCAATGCACCCCTTTCGCCCCACAGAAAGTTAATATGAAATTCGGTTCTGAAGAGTTCAAGCAGGACCGGGTCTAGCGTGGAGCCCAACGACGACATCTCTTGAACAACTGTCCGCGCGTTGCGCTTGAACATGTCGACCTGGTCGGGGAAGTGCCGCGCGGTGTCCAGGTGGGCTGCCGTCGCGTTGAAGTCGAACTCGAGGCTGTTCATCAGGCTGGAGGGGAACGTGTCGTCTGGTTGCATTAGTCCGCCTCCGTCGCCATCTGCAAATTAAATAATATCATAACATCATATATATTAAATTACTGTTTTAACACAGGAAACGGTCATCTCTAACAAACATAGAATACGAATATACTGCCAATAATAATAGCTTT
The DNA here is from genome assembly GCA_018250455.1 of Polygonus leo. Lineage (NCBI taxonomy): Eukaryota > Metazoa > Arthropoda > Insecta > Lepidoptera > Hesperiidae > Polygonus > Polygonus leo. The sequence goes on from DWNR01005067.1 coordinate 4,966, forward strand.
TGCCAGCGACTTCGTCCGAATTTCGAAAAATCCTTTCTTAGTGCTCACTTACACCATGAAAGGAACCCATGTACCAAATTTCAAATGTCAGTCAGTTCATCAGTTTTGCCTTTTATATATTATATAGATTGTAAATTACTCCTGAGGGTACAAAGGGCCACCTCTCGTGTAATACATATTACTTTCAAACAAGTGCTAAAGTTGAAACGGATGTGATTGTATGATTTCACTCGTTAGATGGACCTGGTGATGTTGGATTAAAAATAATGTTGTAGATATAGATCGACCTCAAATTATTGTTTGGTAGATATAAGGGATTGTGGGCATCATTAACCTTGCTTGCAATCCCATGACAGCCCTAAATGAAAAATAAACGTCATGTCATTGACCTGAAGTTTGAGAAAATATTCGTTTTAAAATTGGATTTTATAAACGATCGTAAAAGCTCGGTACGTCTGTTACGTAGTTATATAAAAATAAAAATCCAGATTCACATGTCCGTACACGATAATCTTCGAATACTCTTAGTCCATATTCTTATCTGTTTATGTTCAATATTTGAACGATAATGCTAACAATACCTATCATAGGACTTACCAAATAAATGAAAGCACAGCACTGGAGGGATAACATACGGGGTGGTGGTATTTGGCGGCAAAGGATTTGTCCCCTCGTTCATACTCTTGAAACAAGGTCTCCATTTAGCTTCGAACATGTACGCATTATCCGTGTATACTCGTCGTAAAATATTCCAAGCGTTTTCGAGGCATTCCACCTGGCATTCAAAGAAAAATGATTTTACATCTCACAACAAAAATAACTTCTGTATATACACATCAATTTCACAAAGTCGAAGGTATCGATATAAGGTACTTAGAATTAGATATCAACATTTTTGTTATAAATATTAATATATTATAAATTCGAATATAATAATAATATATAGTATTATGTTATATTTGTATTACATAATATTCACTTTGTTACAAAATTAGATTTAACTACCTGGGGCATACACAATCCGAACATTATAGCAGAGAATCCGTAAAGGTTCCCCAGAGCCGTTTTAGTCTCCACAGCCAGAAGGATCCAGTCGTTAATCGTGTCCGCCCGTTGTCTGTCGGTCTGGCACGTGAGTATTGTCACAGCAATTAAAAGACGGAATGTCTCGATTCTGTAATAAGAAATATAAATAAGTAAGTCAATAAAGTAAGTTTTAACGCAAATTAAGTACTTTTGTGCATTATCAATATAGGTTATATACTATTAGTTTATTACCTTTCAATCACGTCTAAACGCAATGCTCTGCCTTGAGGCAAAAACATCAATTCTAAACCTGACGCAGTTTTTTCAAGCCCCTCGATTTGTATGGTGTCGTCCAATAAGAAATGTAAATCCACTTTGGTCAAATGATTCGCGAGGATGCGTGGTCCAGACGTTCGCAAAAGAAGTTTAATAGTATGCAAGGTCTCAGATTCCAATGGCTTTGTAAGATTCTCGGGTATGATTTGCGATTGAAAGTTCTCCAAATGAATTCTTGATTCCACAGTGTAGTCCAAATTTTCTGACTGTAAAAGTCTCGCTTCTGTGAGATCATAATCGAACTGCTGTTTTATGGTCGGCGTTACTAAATTGTAATCGGAATCTATTCTGGATTTGTTTGGATCGCTATGAGCGGAGCTTTGTGTGGAATCGCCCGATCCGTTGCCAGAGTCAGAACCAGATACATGATACAACCTTTGCAGCTCCAATCGTCTGTCGTCAGCTTTAGGGCCGTCGTATCTAGCAGGTTTTGCTGGCGGACTGGTCGGCAAATTATTATCCCAAGTGTTTGAACTAGAGCTGGAATCACTCGAGAAGTTTTTAGGATGTTTACTGGTCTGGCTCTGTATTACACCGTCAGCGCTGGCACTCTTTCCATGAGTGACGTGCTGAGCCATGTCAATGGGCGTTAGAGAATGTGATCGCTGTTTCTTGAAAGGCACACGAAGTTGCATACCCGGCTTGGCTGCAAAGTGACTATACAAACTGTATGGGTTCCCGTAATTGGAGCCATCCCCCATCGGAGAAACCATGGAGTTAACATCATCAGTCGGTATGAAATTAGTTAAAGGCACTACTCGGTTGGCTGGGTATTGTATTCTAGCCCCAGACGCAGCTGAAATCGGTTTTCCAGATCCCACGTAAGATGTTATCAGGTCTGCTACCGTATCGTAAGCTTCATCTTCGAACTGGTATTGATATCTTTCATATACGGTTTCTGGGTGGACAACAATCTGTAAAAATAAAAGGAATTAAATATTACGCCAGGTACATAATTATTATTTATTTATTTATTTATTTATTTATTTATTGAATTATATGAATTATGAATTATTTATTGAATTATTTATTGAAAATTTTATGAATTATTTATTGAATTATATTAAATTTATTATTCAGGTTCTCCCGCCTCCACGTTGGACGACCCTCAGACGTGGGGCAGTAGGTACCGGCGTATTATTTTTTTGATTACCTACGTATTCTTTTATACATGAAAGTGAAACGTTTCTTATTTCATGCACTATTTATTTAGGTACTTATTAAACTAACCCTCCCCTCATAATCCTCCGTGAAGCAATTTATTGTGTTTCGGTTTCGAGAGGCGTAGTTGCCGGCTATACTTAAATGCGAGGCGAACATCTTAGTCCTCCGGGGTAGCAACGCATCTGTGATCAAACTTAGATATGACTCAATCGTACTTGAGGGTGATTATTGATGTCCATGGGCGGCAGTGACCACTTACCATCAGGTGGACTGCATGCTCGATTGCTACGTTTACACAATAAAAAAAAAATAGAAAAAATGTAAATAACATTACCCTTTGAATGACAAAATGCAAGTGCTGGCCGTTCGAGCGGCAACTGAGCACGTAGTTGTCCGGCTGGGAAGACGACTCGCGCACGAGGAACTCTCGATCTTGTTGCAGCAGACTCTCGGCCGCAGTCCGGCTTAAAGCTCCGTGGTACCACCCGTGGGATATTATTTGATCCGAGGGCAACGAAAACTCCCACTCGAGCAGACCTGATGTGGTCATAGCACTGGAATCCTGAAAAAAAAGTAAGTGCTTGGTCAACAACAGACTACCGCTAAAATTCAATTTAAACATGTAAATATGTAAACGTAAACAAAAAGGTAAATAAATATGAATTTAATATTGAATTTAATTAAAAGTATTAATGCACAGTATGTTTTTTATTGAAAAAAATTGATAGATCATATTGATATATATTTTTTTCTTTTACAAAATGATTTGCAGATATATGTATGTAAATATTTCATGATGAAGGTAAAAACCGGTCTTAACGCGGATTCATGTTTACTTGCTTTCACTATACCTTCATCATTTTACAAAATCGAATGTAAAGAAAAAAATGCGTATGCGTAAATAAAAATACACAAACAATTAACTTTGTATCATCTATATAATTATACCTACTACGCTTATTTCCTAAATTTAAAAACGATTTTTATTAATTGCTAGTCTGCACGAAACTATACTTATGTCACCGATTGACTCTGTGCAACAGTGGAACAATAAACTAGAGTATCGCTACTAATTACTGACAAGCTATTGTCTTATTTATTATTACGTCAGTAAAGTTTACTTGACAAACAAGTTAACGTTAGATATTTGTAAACAAATATTGAATTCTCGTCGTGTTATCACGATCAGGACGTACTCACCATCACAGCTGACCTGTCCACTTATTTGGCAGTTTGATTGTTCTATCACATTCGTAAAGAATGCAATACACTGGTGCAATCGGAATAAAAAGACGCGCGCGTTAGCAAGGGTAGGGTAGGGGTGAGTCTGATCGATATTCCCGCCCCGCCCGATTTACCCCAGTTGGCAGTATGTTGGCAGTACCTACTTGGCAGAAAGACTGTCGGCAACTTCGCGTTATACTTAACGCACGCGCTAACAACAGGACTGCGCGCGCAATTGCGTATGGTGTAATTAAGTTTTAAAAGTTGCGTCAAGTTGAAGAAGACCTTAACTCTCGGTATAAACAGTAGATGACTATATTTCAAGTTATTTTACAGTTTTATTGAATCCAATTAAGAAAAATCTTTTTCTAAAATTAAACATATGCATTAGAAGCGAACACGGGTAAAAAAATATTAGGACTAAAATTCTAACGGAGATAAATATTACGGTACCTATCAAGTTTGATTAAGTTATGAATATATTCAAAATTTTGTTGAATTAAGTTTCGGATATAACCATATGGAATTTTATTTATTAAGATAACTTGGTATATACTTAAAGATTTACTTGGTAATTTATATACAGGGTGGCCCAAAATTCAACGATTATCCGTGAACAGAAGGTAGGCATACTTATTCCTGTCATGTAATAAAAATTCATCTTTGAAAAAAAATTTAGAACACTCTATATAATAGGCCAAGTGCGAGTCGGATCCGCAAACGAATGGTACTGTACAGATGACGTTGTGACCAATTGGAATGAGAATGGACGAAACTGCATTACTGCGTAGTTCCTTAAATTGCAACTAAATGACTTTGTTTATACATATTTGACATATTCCATTAAGATTTAAAAAGAAAATAAATGGTATAATTACACATATAAAACATTCAGAATTAGATTTATTAAAGAAATAAATAACTTTAAAAAGTATATTTTAATATATATTAATATGTTCAATCGCACCTTTTTCAGTGTTCATAGCCGAGGGTGGTCCGGAGTGCATGCAGGAGAAACAAGAGGAGATCCGGGCGTGCGTCAACCAGACCTTCGGCGGTGATATGCAGTTCGATCAGAACAATTTCACCATTGAAAACTTGCCTAAGATTGAGTTTGGGGTTAGTTTGTTTTAATATGGCTTAAAACGGTGAAACAAAAATAAATCAAATATATTTCTTAAACTTATAATTCTTACTACAGACCATACACATATACCGCAAGTCTTAAATGTCGGTATTGAATGGATTATTGCGTAGTTCTTAATGCAATTTTATAAAAGTTTCTATCACCATCCCCGTAATCCTCCTTGAAACTTTTATTGTATTTCAGTTTTGTAGAGAAGTGGTTGTCGGGTATACTTATTCAACAGACAAACGAAAGAAATTCAAGGTTAGGCGTAGACAAGCAGAACACATACACATTTCACAGTAGTTAAGGTGTAAGGTAGCTTAGATGTAAAGTATATCCCGTTTCAATTCGCAGCGCCCAATCGTTCTACTAAAAACTATTGAAATCCCACTACTTGCAAACCTTACTTTGTTTTACTTTTCTATTCTTCCTTTTCCTACCATGTTACCATAAGTAATATCTACTATTTTTCACCCTACCTTCTTCGTGTTTCCTTCCTTATGTTAACTCCTCACCGCTAGGTTGTCTGGAAGAGATCGCTATTTAGCGATAAGACCGCCTTTTGTA
>DWNR01005068.1:0-10410 GCA_018250455.1 Polygonus leo
CAGCCAACTTTTTTTTTGAATATATTCCATGTACAGACTTTCGACCCTCTTTAGCTTTATTATATGTATAGATAGATAGATTTCACTTCATGCATTTTTATAGGTGAAATTCCGTTAGGGATTTGGCGTGAAGATGTGTGTGGGTGTGCATTTTTATAGGTAGAAGAGCTTTATACACTTGGTTTATTCGGGGCGCTACTGCCACTTTACACCGCGTGGCAGTTGTTTAGCAATTTTTGTCTCGGTCGGAAAGGTGTAGTCGCCAAACATATTTATATAAGAGAGTCAGTCTACTTCAAACAAGACTCATATTCTCTAAAAAATTTTTTTTACATATCTGTCGGTAGCAATGAATGAACCTATCATAAGGTGAACTACTAACTCGTTTACTACTTTTATTCAAATATTATATAAAAACAAATAAATATAATATATAATAAGTGCAAACAATATCAATAACAGTTTAAAAGTTTAAGTAAATTTATGCTACTTGTACGTATTGGTGGATTTTGTAACGAATTAGTAACATTACTTACCAATGTTCTTGGTCAGTAGCCATCTTAACTCCGCCACAAACGTGCAAACGTAATTTAACAGAAATGGCCGCAATTATATGCCGTTACACTTAGAGTTTACTGGATAAAGATGACAAAACATGCTAATTTTGCGCGTGTCCCACTAATGAGAAGAGGTGTCCCTGAATGGGATGAGATAAAGCAATTACTCTGGCCGTAAATGGAAATATTTTTGGAAAAACGTTGTTTTATCTCACAAACACACGACCTTTCACCATAAAAGCATATACCATTTTCGTCGTGGGTAAAGTTATTCGAAATTTAAATAATTATGTTTTGTAGGTGGTACCACTAGTATAGTTCAACTGGTGAGGTACCACTTATACTCTTATGATTCACAGAGGAAGTAATTCCTGTTTTTCGGTTGTAGAGTTACTAGCCAAGCCAAGTACCAGACATACTTAAACGTGAGAAGAATTTTGGTTAATCCTCAGGAGTAGAATCATATTTTTAGTCGATCATACTTGTGGTGACACATATCATTACGCGGTAGTGACCATTTATGATCACGTTAAAACTATGAAAAAGTTACACAAATTGTACGTGTCTTAATTTATCAAAACACTATAAAACTCATTAAAATATCATTAAAGTTTTATCAGTTGAAGCTGAAAATATCCCATGGTTACAGTTACATTTACTTACCTGACAGTTACACTTATATAACATCAACATATTACACTACAACCTATCCCTTTTCATGTTCACCGCAATGCGTACCTCAACCTTATACCCAACTCAGAATACAAAGTAAATAAATCATAACTCGGGTGTCAGAACTATTGCCAGATAAGGCAAGTTCATTATAAGGATGAAATAACTTTCTGACAAATGACCACGGTAATAGTAACCTTTACGGACCCGGTACGGTTTAAAGGTATAGTGTCGCCGCTTAAGTACTTGATGGCACTGACATCGGGCATAAGTTTAATTTGAGGAGGAAGACTGACATTTCAAGACTGACAGAAGCTAGGCAAGTATGTCAGAAACGTGCCATTTGGCACTCGATACTCTCACCTACCCCGTCAGGGATTTGGCGTGAAGATGTATATGTGTGTGTGAGGAGGAAGACTAACTCATTTAGCAGTCGTAACTCTGGTCTACATGTGGATTTGGGAGGAATCTGTATGATGGATTTGGATTTCTGTCCTGGCTTTATCCAGTACAAATAAGAATACACATACATATAGAAAAAAAACTTTAGTAGAATTGATATCCTCAAGTTTTAGTTAAAAACCTATGAAACGTGTTCCAATCAAAAATTTCAACATTTAAATCAGGTTTTAACGGCATCAATGAACTTTATACCTGGGAATTAAATAAAGTTATAGAAATTGAATGCCATTTACCTATACCTTCATAAAATTTACTGGACTATAAACTTTATAACCGAATATGTCATAGTAGGAACTCTAAACTAATAGTCGTTCGATTATTTATTAATAATTGAACATTTATAAGTTTAATGTTTATTATAAGTGTTAATAATTATTATTACTAAATACAATGGCATTTACTTTGTGTTAGGATGATAAATAAACTATAAAACATAAGCTGATTTTTCTTAAATGTGAAAGAAGAGAAGAAAAAATAATTAACGTAAATATAGAGGACAATAAGAATGGGAAAGTAGTTGCTGGAGAAATTGATAGAGGTAGGAAAAATGAAGCCAAAATGAATATTCGAAGGACTAAACCTGTTATTAGGCATTAACAATTATATTATTATATTAAATAGTCCAGTATTTGTTGTCTATATCAGATTTTCGAGTAAAAGTCGAAGATTAAGATTAAAAAATATATACTTTATAATACTTAAAATAGAAGCTAAAGTAAAATTCTGGAATCGAATTCTTGGCAGACCGTGTAGCACGGCTTCTTAACTCATGGCTTACTTCAAACACCGTTGTCGAAACCCATCTATACTAATCAACAGACCGATACGAAACATAATATTGATGTACTAGCTATCATATTTCATGTTGAGTTGATTGATTTACTGCGAGCTGGATGCTTTCTGCTTTCCAATTCAATTTATTGTTCGTGGTTACAGGAAGGTAACTGATGTGATAGTTTGTCTAGATGTTATGTTACCAGATATTCTAGTTTCGTTGGATAATCCCATTTGTTTCGGAATTATAGTGGTAAAGGCTCTGGAACTTTTTTTATAACACAGTTATATCTACTAGACAATTACGTCGATTATTCTTTAAAATAAAGTATAGTTTAAAAAACTAAAAAAAAACACGCTATTAAAACTAATTTAACTAAAAAATTAAAAATAAAACTATAGAAATCAATCAAATCAAATAAGTAATCAATGAATAAAATTGTACAAAACACGTGGGTCGCTTGTTATAATAACTACAGACATATAAAGCGTGTTAAAAACGGTAATGTGACCTCTTTTACTCTTTTGTATTAAGAAAACTGATATGCAGTGCCATACAACAAATTGGTCTCAGCATTAGCTAGCCAGTTTCCAGACAAACCAACAGTCTCCATATTCATGGACTCCCGTTCTTCCTACTCCTAATTGCTACTTCCTTCATACAAAGTGTCACGTTTTAGTTGCAAGTTTTTGAATCATCGCCATTCGCTTATTGTTAGTTGCTAAGTGTGAAAGCCTTTGTCTACAGCTCCGTCGGCATTTAACCTTTGAAGTAATAAGCGTTTCAGCGAAAGCCCTAATTATTTCTGCTTTGTAACTGTTTAAAACATAAACATTAAGTGAAACCCTTTGTATTGAGGCGAACAAAAGTTTCAAAGCGTTTATACCAGAGATAAGTCCTATTGTTGATTACGTTCTTTGTATGAAATCTGAATAATTAGGATCTGAAATAAAATGAAAAATCAGTGACTGGTAGCAAATTTTATAACAGAATAAAGTTAGTTAAAATATTTTAGTGCGTATCTACAAAGCTGTAGTTACTTACTTACATTTATTTTGCTTTAACGCAAAACGTTACAAATTTAATATTTTATTACATTTATTTAAATTTAATGAAACTTTTCAATCTCCAGTAGTAGAAACATATAGAACTTTTTAAAGCATTTCTATCCGACGTACAGCTGTGTTTGTTTGAATATATAAATACACTCACCTCATCGATGGCTACCTGAGGTCATCAGGTCATAACTGATTGGAAAGTTTTAAATTGTTCTTTCTCTTGCAAGCACTTTTAAATTCCGTTTGAGTTATCGACTGAGTCAATAAAGAAAGTATTTGATATTGAATATTAAAACATACAAGATCGAATGTTGTTTGTAAAGGGCCCTTTACTATCGGAGTAGGCACGTATTATTTATTCTGTGCCATATTCTTTAATATTAATGTTTATTGTTGAGTAACTTCTCGTTTTCATTTCTGTATTGTAGTCTTTGTCTTGTGTTTTTTATTTTTTTTTGTTTCTTTTTTATCGTTTAATGGTAGCAAACGAGCAAGCAGTCCAATTCATGGTGAGTGGTCACTGCTGCCCACGGGCATTAGTAATCATCCCTGAGCACGATTTAATAGCACCTGAGGATGACCACAAATGAGTTGCTACCCTTGAGGACTATGATGTTCGCCTCGTGTTTATGTATAGCCGGGAACCACGCTTCTCTAAACCGAAACACAATATATTACTTCACTGAGGATTATGAAAGTGGCGATGGTACTTCCCCAGTCGAACTACATGAGAACTACCACCTAGTACATCTGTTATTTAACTGGTATCTTTTGCGCGTGGAATTCGAGGGGGAATCTTTCGTAATCGAGTTTTTCAAATCGGTCTACAACTTGAAACTTGCTTGCTTGGCATTTATTTCATCTTTGAATGAATCTAAATCTTAGACAATAGTCCACACCACCTCTGCATTAATCAATTCACTATGAAAGTTTCTTGTGTACAAATGAAACTTTCCTTGACGTACAATAATAGCTTTTGTTTCCTGCAGTAGTTCCCCTTTCATCGTGTAGGCTTCGTCATTATTTTCTTTTGTTTTTGCATCTTCTAATTACAGGATGAAGATAAATGGAAAATTGATCTTGTAATCACTTGCATCTACATTTTTTAATACATGATCACTAGAATTGTGAATTTTTTTCCGTATAAGATTTACCTAATCAGTGTCTTAAGTTCTTACTCCATTGTTCATCGTTTTTGCGTCCATATAATGACAAAACATTACTTGATAAGATTCTGAACTTATTAAGATGAACATTATTATAAATACATATATAGGTATTTTTAAGTAATTTAAAATTATTTAACCTTACCTTGTTTTAACATTATACTAGTAATAAGTTAATAAAAATACAACATAATAGAGAACGACTATCGGTCTTAACTGTCCATGACGTCATCAAACGACAGGAAGACGGTGCCATCGGATCATCCATCACGCGAATATAATCAGCCGCATCCAACGCCATTACTTATTTAGTAACAGTTACTGCGTACGTACGGAATAAATGCGTTCATGTCTTCGTGATGAAGGATGGCTGTAAGTTGTAGGATGAGAGCTTGGCTGCTTATATTTACATATTTGTTTCTTGAATAAATTATATAAGGTGTTTTTGACTAATATGATATAACAAAGTATAACTATAGCCAAATTCCCATTTCTTGGGAAGCTAAATGAATAGTAGTGGACTCCTAAGATAATGGATTATTAACCAGTTAATGGTTTATATTATCATTTAGTTAGCCCCATAATTGCCCATGATTAGCACACGACAAATAAATGGACTCTACCAAATTTTCAACTATTTTTTCAGTTATAGCTCGAATATAGCCTGTTATCAAATCTAGTAAACCATTGACTATGTTTGCATTGCTATATTTTATATTTGAAGAAATTACTATATTTACTATTAGTATTATTACTATATTTTAAGAAATCAGCTTCAGAGATTTTCGAAATAAAATGTCTTTAGGGTACGTGAAGTCTACCATTTCGCACTGAATAAACGCACTGGATTACGCATTGGGACTATAATGGCTTGCTAATCATGACGATGACATCTGGTATTTCTCACCCTTCATTACTTCGCAAAATGGTTTTTTTTCTTTTTTGTCTTGGAAAAATAGTTTTTTTCATCTAAGCTTATGCCTTGTACCAACAATGGTGACATTAGTATTCCTCACCCTTAGTTACTTCACAAAATGGTTTTTTTTCTATTTTCTCTTGGAAAAAAATGTTTTTTTTTCATCTAAGCTTATATTTTGTATCAAAAACCATGAGATGTGAAGAATAGTAAATTCCTCACCCTTAAATACTTCACAAAATTTTGTCTTTTCTGTTTTGTCTTGTTCTCAAGATATAAGCTTAGATGAAAAATAGTTTTTTCATCTAAGCTTATATCTTGGACCAACACAACAGTGAGCGTGCCCAATTACATGGCAATGCGTTGTTCGTCTATAATTTGACTGAGATCATTGTAATTTCGTTTTGTATTATTATATAACTAGAGACCAATGCCGTCGCTTCTGAAGAAGCCGACAAGAAATGTTAGTCGAAATTTATTGGTGAATCAGATCGCATACGAATAGTACAAAATATGTTAAGTTTACGTGGAGATTTATAGTCACCAATATAGTGGCTCAAATTATCATAATAAATGACAACATCTCATCCAAATTTGATTTCTTTTCAATTTATATTAATATGTAGACCTATGTTTCGAGCAAAATATAATTTATTTAGATTATTAAAGACAGAATTAGATTAGACAAAACTTGTAAATAACTAAATAATAAGATAATGGACACGTTATCCGTTATCGTATAACTAAACTTTCGGAAGAAATGCATTAATAAAATTTGGAATTAATTGGACATATTTAACTTTTTAAATTTTCACTTAACCAGAATCATTTATTTGAATATCAGAAAAGCAAAAGTGGTCAATTAAAGCTCACATGTTCACCAAGCAAAGTACCAAGCATACCAATAAAAACACTTTATTAAGACCTCACCGCCAACCTTCCGATTAAAAATTAGAAATATTTAAACGATTTCGAATCGATATCGTGGTAATTAAGGATCAAAGCAACCGCCCCGCGGTTAGCTAACAAACGGTTATCGCATCAAACATTATAATTACCGCTATTCAAACACATGGTGCCTGACAGTTTAAAAGGTAAAACTTGAATTTGATTATGCAAATGCACTTTAAGCGTTGATTAACTCGTATTCGTTAAAACGAAAACAAGATTTTATCATAATAAACTGGGCTAAAAGAATGGAATTAAAAATGATGTTTTATAGGTAATATTTTTGTTTCTGCAAATACTTCATACATTTTTGAATAGGAAGAGTTAATTCTCGGAAGCTTCGTTACTAGGGTATTTAGTATTAATGCAAACTTAAGCCTTTCCAATGAAAATATAGAGGCGCAAAAACACAGCAAGCAAACATCATACAGTTCTTCCAACACTGAAAATAAAAACTCATTGTGATTGCCTTGCCTTGCATCACCGTCATACAAACATATAATTATATAACCTGCATCACCGTCATACGTATGTTTATATAACCTTATACAATGCCGCGGCTGTGGTTTTTTAAAGGCAAAAGCAAAATCACTTTTCTTCATTTATTGTACTAATTTTAGTTGCGTCTTAGTCTTTATGTTCAGTAAAGAATTTCTCATCGACGAAATTGTTTCCAGTTATTCTTAAATCCTGCGTTGTTTTATCATTTACCATTATTTTCACTATGCACATAATTATTAGTCGACTTTATTTACAAAAGTTGGCTCTTGCAGTCAAAGAAATGTTTTTTTTGTACTTGTGTCATAATTTCACGTTATTTGTATCTATAAAAAATATTTCTACATTATTTTTACAAAACAGTTTTATAATAGAACAATGTGGTACCGATTCAAATTACGCAAATGTATATAGTTAATTCTCATTCCTATTTATGTTCATCCTTTATTGTCACGAGTACAATGTAAATATGAAGAACTATGGTCCTTCGAGCGCTCCCTTATTAATATTAATATAACAATTAATGCATGTGGCACGTCTGTCTGTGGCTTTATGAGGCGATGACATATTTAGTATTTTTTTTTGTTGTCGGAAGAAGTACAATTGACATCTGCGTCGATTGTGAGTTACTCAGCTTGATTTTCCCATGGATCTTGTTTTTTGTTTATTTCCGTACCAATTTTAATTGATGGCACTTCAAGTATATCCTTAACGTGTCATAAATACATCAGATATGTGATGTGACAACACCTTCTTCATTTCACTTCAGTAAAGGAAATCATTGGTCAAATATCCAGTGGCATGTTCCTTGGTTTCTTTCCACTTGATCGTTACAATACACTTTTATCCTACAGCTTGATATGGACCAAAATCTTTTGCAGAATGAGAAGAATTCTGAGAAGTATTTACGGCCTTAGAAAGGATGATTAGATTACGATTAGAAAGGATGAGGATATTTAGGATAAATAATTATAAGTGGATTTAATATATTTTTGTAATAGACAGTTTGTTATGTTAAAACTGCCCGTAAATTTGTATTGAATGAAAGGTTGTCCTAATAAGAACATATTTTTGTCTTCACATGCTATTGTTAGTGGCATATATACTCTTTCTTTTTCAATATTAGTAATAAATATCATTGAGTTGATTGTTTAATAAGTACATCGTTAACATTGAAGCAGTATTTTAAACAACTGGAGTTGGCTAACTTCGTATCAAAACATCCAACACCAACTTCGAATTTCGGACTTAAGCGCCTGAAATCAATCGGGTTTCGAAGATTAGAAGCCCTTGTGAAGGAACGCGAGACACCCTAGCGTTGTAGGGACGTGAATTATTAATACTTACGCTGCTGTTAAGCGTACGTGTACTCGTATGTACACAGCTTTAAGGCACGTAGGCTCCATACATCTTTGTTCATCGGAGTATGATGCACGATGAATATAATTTTGAATACGAGCAGATAAGTTTTCATTGGTTGTAAGTATTTTACAATTAAACCGCTGCCGACCATCACTGCATTCGTTTTCATTCGAAAAGCAATTTCTCTCATTTCGAACATCATGAGGTGTAGTTCTCAAAAGTTAACTTTTGATCTCTATATGAGATTTTCAGATGAAATACATAAAAGTAGATACATATCTACTTAGGGTAAATTATATATGTCCACGGGCAATAAGGCTTTTACAGGCAAATGTACTAGATGTTACTTTGGTCCTTTGGACAATGAATGTGAAAGGATGAATTGTATTGGTATGTGTTCTGTGTCTCAGAAATTATTATAAAAACGCTGAGGTCTGATATAATTTTTTTGATTTATAACATAAATTCAGAAAGGTTTTTATGTCCAAAATTGTAATTGCTTTTCTATTTTTGGTTAAAATTTCAAAAAGCGTTTTGAAGCAACCAACTTAAATAAATGATTTTTGATTTTGAGTTTAGGAATAAAATATATAAAAATTATCACCCGAAGCAAACTTTCTAATATAAGTAAAACATTCGATTCGTTTTAAGTTCGGTTGAAAATATTAAAAATTCTGTAGCCAATCTCATCAGCAATATTAAGTTAAGATATCTTATGAAGTGGTCACGATAAAAAAGAGTAGGTACTCCAGCAAGATGTAAAGGTCACCACCCGTCTGAGACGTCATAATCCGAATTAACATTTAGACTAGTTTTATGTAAATCGCTCGAAACTACTAAGTCTTGGAAATATGATTAAAATGCAAGCCAATTTCAAAAAATCGCATTTTATTCTACAGATTTTTTATGATGTACATTCATGTCAACATTAGTATTTGTTGTATTATCTAGACTTAGTACTAATTATTTTTTATGAAGAGTAGCAATTTTTGAAAGTCAGTAAGATATAAGAAGTTTATCTTGTGCATTATTTATAATTTTATTTGTTACAAATATTTTATATATGTTTTAATAAACATGTGTACTTTTGATAATAACCATGAATTTGAAAATCGGTAGTCATTGGTATGGTGACTTTTATTTAAACCCAAAAGCTATACTTCAGTTTAAATGTAAATTACATTCATTTTGAAACTTTAAATTTATAAGTTAATCTGCCTTGTAAACTTCCCTCCTTTGATACTTCCCTCGTAAACTAAACAAAATGGCGTCCTTACTCAAATGTCGTGGTACCATTGTAAAACCATAGCTTTATATCCAGCCAATTAATTAGTACCTAACTCAACCCTTTTGTATTAACCCCGCCTATTTGTATGTCCTACTTTTGAAGTTATTGTGAACAATCAATTGTTTTTATTCAGAGGTAGAGTTACACCCCCTCTTATCGATATTACATAATAATGTACAGACCCTTATTTATTTTGAGCATATCCTTACATATGCGAAGCTCTATCAAAAGCCGTTGACTTCAAAATTTATTGGAAGGTTAAGTTAAATTTTACAGAAAAACAAGTTTTTATTTTACTGTAAAGGTAGCAAAGAAGCCTGCAGTTCACCTTAGTTCTGTTAGGAAGGGATTATTGACATCAGTTTTTTCCTCATACATTACTGTTTTTTTTTAATTTAGTGATGAGTGGAATTTATGGAAGAAGTCACAACCACATATGGACATAATTATGGAAAATTGGGAGAGTCTCAAAATCATTCTTGGCTTTAAGACTCAGAGCGCCCTATTTTATTACTTTGCGTCAAATGCGCTGTATTAATTCTATTGAACACGGAACACAAGAATTCTATGGAACTTATGTCGTATGTAACATTTTTCTACAATATGTTTATGAAGTTGCGAAGTAATTTGATTATCTATCTATACATATAATAAAGCTAAAGAGAGTCGAAAGTCTGTACATGGAAGATATTCGAAAAATAGTTGGCT
>DWNR01005069.1:0-10408 GCA_018250455.1 Polygonus leo
AAATTGCTTCACGGAGGATTATGAGGGTGGCGGTGGTACCTCCCCGGTCGAACTACATGAGTTCTACCACCTGGCGATACTTATAGTTAATTAGACAATAACACCCCCTCCGGTCATGACCCCTACGACCCCCGTAAACTACCCCCTAAAACCGTGACTGACGTAAACAATGTTAGATGACGAACAAGACGAATGCAGCGACGAAGGTTACAAAGGAGCTAGATGACAAAAATATAAAAATTATATAAAAGGAGATATTAAGAAAGTCTATAGCCAATATGTATATAAAAATGTTGCAAAAACGGGGAAAAATTTACCTGATAGAAGAGAGCGCTCTTTTATATGACGCAAACGAATTTGCGCAGGTCAGCAAGTATAGTATAAAAAACAAAAAATACTTTACAAACTATTTTATCATGTTAAAATATACTGGAGGACAACGCCATCTGTTGCCATCTGTTGACTGTACGGAACCCTTGGCCCCTGTAGTTTCGCCCAGGCCCAGAGTCCTCCCAAGCGCCGAGGGTTTTAGTGGGGTAAGAATTCCACATAACCTGGCGTCTCTCCGAAGGCGTCGTTCTCAAACCCCCCCCCCCAAGGTTCGGAACCCTTTGTGTGCGACTTCTCGCACTTGACCGATTATTTCAAGTCAACAAAAAAACAAACTTGTCAAGTCGATAACAATTATTCGTTCTAAATCATAAATACATTTTTATTACATCTTTTTAATCATATTGCAACTATACTAGATTATAAAGAACTTATAATAACATTTTAACAAATGCATACATTAATATGGTAGCCTTAAATTTAAATTACCTTAATAGTACACATAAAAAATACAACATTTTATTTTACGAAACACCATTTCATTTCTTTATATTTGATAGAGAGAATGGACAACTAACATTTTTTCCCTTAAACACATATCTGAAGTAGATCTAGACTAAAAATATAATAAAATATAGCATGACTAACGTTCAGACTGTAAATTCATTAAGAAATTCTCTTTTTCATAACAAAAATACTGATTAAAACTGACTTACAAATATAGGAATTCGACATTTTAAAACTATTTTTACAGTTATTTTACATAATTACCTATCATATTTATCTGATACTAGTTGACCCGGCAAACGTTGTTGTGCCATATTAATTATATAATAAATGGTGAAAATTGAGGGTTACATGTAGCTAATTTGTTAAAATCAAATCTTAATTACTGCCATCCATACTCTAATAGGTGTGCAAAATTTCATGTCCCTACTGTTAATCGTTGAGGAGTTTCCTCGTCTGGAGCCACTCCTGGCAGCAGCATCAGGTCATGCTTATCATAAACATGCATTGTCATCGAGACTGGACCAGTATGAAAAGTTTCAGCTCAATCGGATACCGGGAAATGAGTCAAATTTAACTTGCAAGATTCCGCCTTTATACATACAAGTCAAGCTAAATTAAACCTTTTAAATAAAAATATACAAAAAAGACTGAAAGGACCACCGATATCATCTAGGGTTATAAAAATAGCCTACGACCTATTCAGACCTATAAAATATACACTAAAAATTTCATGACACGAGATTTTTAAATATTTGATTTGATCTATGATGTGGTTTATCTATTTGATTCAATTATTTTATGAACACTTTATTTTTTTTAACAATTAATCGACTTATCCGGTAACAGGCTGTTCCGGTTTCTATCCGGCTCATCCACAAATTACGTCACAGAATTTACTAATACTACTACTCATACCCCGTCCTTGTCACAGCTGGTCACATTTGGGAAAGCCCCTCCTACCTAGTGAGATGTCACATTTGCAATTTTTCATTTAGAAATTTACGATATTAGAATAGCAGTGTTCCTAAATTATTTTTATTTCCATTTAAATTCTTTTTCAATAAAACATTAAATCAAACACAATCATAACAAAATTTGATGTCACAAAATTCGGGACCCCTCCCCACCTCTTATCACATTATGTCACACCTCGACCCCCTCCCTCCCTCTTAACGTGTGACGTAATTTGTGGATGGCCCTTACGGTATTGTCACGATCCGGTCATGGTATTGTCTTGCCCGATCCGGTAACGGTCTGGTCCCGTTCATGAACATATGACCTTACTTATTAAGCTAATTTCAGAAACTATATTAAAGGATGAACACCTGCTGGAACAATTAATAGTTTAATTTCATTTTCCATCCAGTGCGATCCAGTTATAATAGAAACCTCCGCAAGGCAATTCTTGTGTTTCGGTTTAGAGAGGTGTGGTTGCCGGTTATACATATACAATAGGCGAACATCTTAGCCGTCAGGGATAGCAACGCACTTGTGATCAAACTAAGGTATGATTTGCAGGCATGAGCGGCAGTGACCACTTACCAACAGATGGACTGCATGCTCGATTGCTACCTTAAGAAAATAAAAAAAATTATGGTAAGTGGTCATTGCCGATGGACATCAGTAATCATCCCCACGTACCATTAAATCTTATTTGAGGTTGACCACAAATGCGTTGCTACCCTTGAGGACTAAGAAGTTCGCCTTGCGTTTAAGTATAGCCATGCCACGCCACTCCAAACCGAAACACAATAAACTGCTTCACGGAGGGTGGCGGTGGTACCGCCCCGGTCGAACTACATGAGTTCTACCACCTACCCTGCATACTCGTTTGCTACCTTTATACGATAAAAATCCTATCTACATCCAGTTACGGTCAGGTCCCGTTGATGAGTACTCTACACAATGCCAACCACCTTCGGCTCCGGCTGGATCCTGCAGTGGAACTGCTGCAGCAGCTTCGTGAAGTGCTCTATGAACCTCATGTCGGGATACCGCAGCTTGAGCTGGTCGTTGGGGAGTGACGTCACGAGCAGGGGGTCCACGCGGTGGGAGGGCTGGTGGAGCACTCTCAGCTCTGCTCTCAGTCGGAGGAGGGACACACACTGCTCCATGCTGTGCACTGCTGTCACTAGCTGTGGATTGGAGCGAATAATAAGACATTTTAATCATAATAATATCTTAGACGTATTAAGCAGTGGTTGAGAATCCAAACTTCATCGCAGATGATCCGGATTCAAAAAGGAAGGTAACGGAAGGATATTAATGATTATAATTAGGAGGATTATAGAAGGTAATTCCCGGTATTCCCGAGGTATTCCCGGTGCGCTATGACATGGGGTTCTTCAAAAAAGGCGTGAAAAGAGCTCTCCCTCTAAGCCGGCGATGCATTGATGCATGCATAGGCGACGGTGACTACTTATAATCAGGTAGCCCGTCTGCCGTATCGCTAGCTTTAGATATTAAAAAAAATCCGCTGATGATTAGGTGGACATATTCGCTTGCACTAAGACTGCACAACCTTTAAAACACTAGAACAAAATTTAAATTTTAACTATCATTGAAAGGCAAGTAACTAGCAGCATACATGCTTCCCACAAAAAAAATTACTAAGGTTACCAAGATTACCATGGGCGGCGGTGACCACTTACCATCATACAGATTGTAGTTTATACGATACTAGCTTTTGCCAACGACTTCGTCCGCATAGAAGTCGAAATCCTCTTGGGGGTAGAATTTCGAATAATCCTTTCTTAGTGCTCATTTACATCATGAAAGGAACCCCTGTATCAAATTTAAAGTTTCTAGGTACAGTAGTTTCGGCGGTGCGTTGATATGTCAGTCAGTTAATCAATTAAAAAAAAATTACATACCAAACCATAACGTAGAGGATGGTCGGTGAGTTTCTTGAACACCTTGCCGTAGCGATGCACGATGTGGGGGTGTTGGTCAGACTCCTCTTCTTTTTCCAGTAAATCGACATTCGCGAACGATCTCACTTTTATTAAACTCTGTTGGGAATTATTTGGAACACTGTTTTTGTTGTCTGTATCTACATCAATGACGTCTTGATTCTTATTTTCTTTAGATCCATCATTTGATTCTGTTTTATTTTGACTCGAACTCGACGTTTCCCCTCTATTAGGCTCTTTGGGTATATCAGTAGGATTGCTAAGTCTACATTTTCTCTCACAAGACCAGTAAACAGGGATATGCTTACAAGGTATAACTTTTTCCGTTAATATTAAATAGTCATCGGCTATCGTCCACATTTCGTACGGGTCCATCCTTACAACGAAACTCGTTTGATCCAAAACCCCTGTTTTGGACGGCAGAACTGAAATGAGAATATAATTTTGAAAATGGCAGTATTTTTTTTGCCAAAAAAAGACAAATGTCTGCTCCTTTTTTGTCTTTGAAGCTTGTTGTGAAGCAGTAATTTTAACATGGGTCTCGAAAGTAGCAACGCGTCTGTCAACGAACACATCTTAGGGACGTATTTATAAAGTGAACTTAAGACTGAGATCGATTTGAGGTGCGGCTTGCTTAGTGCGATTTAAGTATTAAAACCGCCCTCAAGATTGTTCTCAATCTTGAGTTCGCTTTATTAATACGGCCCTTAGACTACTTGCGAATGTTTTTAGGGTCGTAGGGGTCGATACTCCAGTGACCAGTATGAGATCAATTGCAAGCTTTATAATAATTCACTTTCAAGTATAAACTTACAAAAACGTTTACGTATAAACGTACAAAAACGTAACTTTCGATATCAAAAACACATTAAAAAAATTAATTCATGTACAGAAAACTGAAATCTTTTTACATATTTACATAAAGTTCATTATTAAATCACAAAATTCTATAGAAAATTCGTTGACATTCATTGATTAGAAGACTTACCTTCTTTAATAAATTCCACATCCATTGCATCAGACGGTGGTAAGTTTAGAATCAGTGGTTCGGGAGTGAAAGATTCTGAAGACGAGACGGTAGATTGAACCTTTGCTGACAATGAAGCCAATGGAGATGGTTCTGATGGAGTCGCTTCAGAATTCAAAGCTGTATATATGTTCGTGATTTCTGCTGGAGGTGCTAAAAGTGGTTCTGACAACGTTTGAGGTGGGAAAGATAGTGTATTAGACGTAGGTATGTTCTTTGGCGTAGACTTTATTCTTAGGGAATTTCGTAGTAAGAGAGACTGTGGAGATGTTGGTCTAGAAGAATTGTAATTTGATGTGTGTATTGGGCCCAGTGGTTGTTCTGTGTCTAAAAGGGGTTCTGTAATCACAGGTTTCAGTAATGATTTAAGTGATGGTTTGAATTCAGTAGGCACTGTATTTAGCGGCATCATTGCTACTTTCGGGGCTATTTTAGGTAATGTTTCAAAAATTTTTTGTGTGGAATTATGTGGTTGTTTTAATTGTGTCTTCGCCTTCGGGACTAAAGGTTGATCTTTCACCACCTCAAACAAGAAATTATTTTGTGTCGAAGTCTGTTGCCTCGCTGATATTAAGGGAGAAATCTGCAGGGTTTTGCAGTGGGGTGGCTTTAAAATTGACGCGTTGTATGAAAAATTCTTTACCAGTCCCTGGTTAGAGGAGTTTTCTGAGGACTTTGATAAATGTCTCATTAATACAGAAGGACGTTCGAAAGATGCATTCTGTAACAAATGGTCTGAAGACTGTGGCATGACAAGATCTGTCTGTGAATAAGACTGTTGAATATGTAGAGATGGCAGTAAGGGGTGTGGTTGAGACGTGTTGGGAGGTTGGTAGTTCGAGCTAGTATGAAAAGGTGTTTGTTCTGTTGAACGATTCAAAAGTTGTGACAAAATTGGCGCGGGTTTAATGTCTATGTTCGCGGGAGGTTGCTTCAATTGCCTTAATATTTGTAATAAATTCATCGAAAGTTCTTTGCTATGGTTCGGGTTAACGGGTTCTGTTGGGTCTAATGGGTTTGTGGGTGTGTGTTGGGATAAAGGTAAGTTTGCATCTAATTCTTTTGAAATTACTTCTTCGATAATTTGTTCCTCGTATGAACAAGTTGTGGAACGCTTTAGAGGTCCAGTGAGAGTCGTATCTACCGGGAGTTGCCTTTTTATACCTGAAACTAATAAGAATATGAATAAATATTCGGCAATAATTCTCCTGAAATACTAAGTCTACGGTAGAATACCAAGTAGGTACTATTCAATGAAAACCTCTATACTCACACACACACACATCTTCACGCCAAATCCCTAACGGGGTAAGCAGAGAGTATCGAGTGCCAAACGGCACGGTTCTGGCATACTAGCATAAATTCTTCCACTTTCATAACTCTCCTCATAAATAACACGGCGGTTTCGGAGACTCTTGACACCTCTATACTATGTGGTAAAATTTGTATGCAGGCACCAGCACCACATTTATTCTAGCCTCGCAGCACTGGTATATTTATATATAAACAATTTGCTTTTCGGTCACATTTGATCACATCACATTTGGTCAACCCTCACGATTGGCAACGCATCTGTTCTCGACATGTAGGACTTTGAGCCTGTCTGATGTTACAAGTAATGACCATTTACCATCATGCAAACCCGTTTCCAAGTTTTACACAAAAAAACACTTAAGAATTTTTTTCATTCAGTGGAGATATTGTTAACATAATAAAAATATTGTTAAAAATGACACTAAGTTTTTTTTTGTTTTTGGTAATATACTATTTAAGCTAAGTTATTAATAGTAATATCATGTCCGAAATGAAATATTTACTTTCAGCTCAGTCTGAAATCAACTCAAAAATTCAAAGTAACCAACTTTGACCTTCACAACTTCGTTCGAATGTCAAAAAAACTACTACCGCTTCGTAAGATTCTCTATTGAGAAAAAGCGGCAAGAGAATCAAGAACCAGTTATGAAGGAAAGACGATAAGAATAAAAGCAATAAATTAAAAATGTAGTATTAACTCACCAGTCGCCATAGGATTTGTAGACGTTGACTGTTCATTTATTTCTTGGGTCAACGCAAACTTCTGACAAACATCTGCTTGCTTGTTATTATGTATATCACTTCGCTGGACGCTTTTAATTCCTATAGTGCCGTAGGTATTAGGATGTAGGACCAACTGCGGGCCCTTCGGTTTCAAAGCGCTAAGGGGTTCGTTATCTGCGAAGTTTCGCGCTAAAGAACACACATTCACAATCACAGGCATTTGAGTTTCAGTTGGATTGCTTTCGTCTATTTTTAATACTGAGTCTTCATCATCACTATCTAATTCTATAACAGATACGTCATTTTCTTTGTCAACTTTCACTACAGGACCTTGGTGATCTCTATTTACATTACCACCAGTTGAATCAATAGATGTTCCAGCTGTACTTGAGACTTGATTTGAAATCATCCCAATTTGATCGCTTGGTAAATAAAAGTAGTAATGATTATTCACTATATTGTTTTGTATCAAATGCGTTTTCGATTCATTAGTTACAGATTGTTGCGTTATATTTATATTACATTTGTTTTTCTCAGGATCTTTGGCGTCATTTTCAACTTTCACGCCTTTTGATTTATCCGCTACGCTTATTGGTCGTTTCGATTTCGGACGTGATTTTTTAGATGCAACACGTTTCTTTACATCTTTCTCATCTGTTTCATTTTTTACAATTACAGATGTAAAGCCAGCATCTACAGTGTCATTCTTTTCACTATCTCTTTTGTTATTTTTATCCAGTACATGTTCCCCTTTCTTACCTATGAAGAAGTATTTATCCATCATCCGTTTCTGTCGCTCCCATTCGTCATACGGATTCAAACAACACGGCTCTACGGGAGGGTACATGGGTCTCTTTGGTTTCCTACCCCTCACAGGACGTACGTTAGGCTCATTCTGTTTGTCTGGTTTAGGTTTAGTTTTAACGCTAAGCCGTTGGTCAGATATCAGTTTAACAATTTTTTTTAATAAATTATAATGACCTGCGCGTATCACTTCATTAACCTAAAAATAAGTTACAGTAAAAATCCTTTGATGAAGATAAAACTAGAAATCTGATTAGTGTTTTAAAAATTGTCTAATGAAATTAGACCATAATATGTCTCTGTTCTTTTATATTTACGATATAATTTACAACTTATAAAACCATAACATCCAGATAATGAAATAAAACTTATTTTAGAAAAAAAATCAATCTGTGATCAAACTTAGGTATGATTTCATTGTGCTCGGGGACGGTTACTGATGGCAATGGGCGGCAGTGACTATTTACCATGAGGTGGACTGCATGCTGCCATGCGCGGACGCGTGATGCCATGACCAAGAAAAATAGCGTTTATTAATATAAATAGATAGATATATCATTATTACTAAGCAGCGAGTTTATATTTTTATATACTGAATAATGAACGCATAAATGTTTTACGTCCAAAACCTAATTTTAAGATTACTTTTATAAGTTCTCACATTAAAGTGAATGAAAATCTTTATGGGAATAAAGTTCATAAACCTCAATTTGTATTGAAATTTTACCATAACGTATATGACATGCTTCCGTAAGGACAACAGAGTATACAGATCCCTCTGGAATACTAGTAGCTCTGGCGACAGGTCGACATACTCGTCAGTATCAACCGATGTGTCTTCCTCTTCGTATGTGCGATCTACTTCGGTGGTTTTCGCCTGAAATAAAATTTTGATCTGATTTCAAAAAAGTGTAGGATTTCATAATCCTCCGTAAAACAATCTCTGTGTTTCGGGTTGGAGAGCCGTCGTTGCCGGCTATAATTATACACGAGGCGAACATCTTAGTCCTCAGAGGTAACGCATCTGTGATCAAACTTAGGTATGACTCGATCGTACTTGAGAATGATTACTGATGTCCATGGGCGGCAGTGGCCACTTACCATCAGATGGAATGCATGATCATTCGCTAACTTTACACAATAAAAAATAAAAAAGTTTTTTTTATAATTTTGGGTATATTTTTTCAAGTATGTCAATATTTCATCTTTTTTAATGAAAACATCAATCTGCTAACATTAAATTTGTTTACATAATTATATTAGTATCTATCTAAAGCTTTTGATAATTCCAAAAATATATAAGGTGTACCAAAATTCAACGATAATCCGTAAACTGGATATAGGCCTGCTTATGCTTGACATGAAAATAAAAGTTTGATTAAAATCGCTCAAATTGTCTTTGCGATATAAACTTGTTCAAACAAATTAAAATTACACACCTTGTTACATTTTTGAAATGTACAATATGGATTTACATAAATAAAGGAATGTTTTTCATGACAGACATAAGTAGGCCACGGATTGTCATTGAATTTTGGGTCACCCTGTTATATACAGGGTGACCCAAAATTCAATGACAAGTTCAATGTATTGGAAAAAACTTACCTGTGATTTATCGTTTGTTTCAATTGTAATGGGTTTCACTTGTGCCGTTAAGATCATCTTATTAATCCTGCGAACTTCATCGATATCGACCAATTCAACTTTCTTAACGGGC
The DNA here is from genome assembly GCA_018250455.1 of Polygonus leo. Classification (NCBI taxonomy): domain Eukaryota; kingdom Metazoa; phylum Arthropoda; class Insecta; order Lepidoptera; family Hesperiidae; genus Polygonus; species Polygonus leo. Next base: position 9,338 of record DWNR01005069.1, read on the forward strand.
CTGCGACGAGGTTTATTTATGTCTTTCAGTCTCACAATTCCCGGTTTGCAAAGTTTAAGTAATCTCAAATTATTTTCATTGTTCAAAAAACTTGCAGATAAATCTTTTAATTTAGGGTGCAAATCCGGATTAGGATAGTTTTTATTATAATAGCTATACATTAAATTTGTATCGAGCATATTATCACTTATTCTATCATAGGACCATTCGCTCTTTGTGTCTACAGTATAATTAACAGGATTTTCATTTTTTACATGAATTGGTGATATCTTATCCATATAAGCAACAGACTTAGTATCACTTTCACTAGAATCACCTGACATATAATCTTCCTCCAGCGACATGTCTGTGATAGGTGTACCTTCGTTTTTTTCGACAAGTAAGTCGTCAGTTTCATTGCCTTTGAGTAAGCCAGCGCGTCTGACGTCAATAACATCGTGTCTGTAATGGTTCTTCCAAGCTACAGTTTCGTCGATACGTGGTAATTTCACTTCTGTTATACATAACAGTTTTGGGTCTATGACTAAAAAATAAATATAATAACAATAAAATAAAATGAAATAAAAAACATATAATTATACGCTACAGCATAGGCATGGAGAACTATTGGGACTTAAACATGCGACAAATATATAAGGGAACTAATAGTTATTGAAATTTAGATGAACACCGAAATTAGGAAAAAGAGGGATTAAATAACCTATAACAGTTTTAAACATTTTATGGCATCTAGACTAAGGCTACCCAACCTTTTCAGAACATGGGAAAAAACGACGATTTAAAATCACTATTGGCTCTATCAGTAGCTTCAATAGGCAAAGGAGATTCCAAAGAATACCTTAGCCAAGCAAAGAAACGATTTTAAAAGAGGTACACTGATTTCCAAAAAAAGCGAAAATCTGGATGTCGCGGGACACTTAGAATTCGTCGACAGGTCTACGGTTGGGCACCCTAATCTAGACCAATAGATTCCCCATACCTGCTATAAAACATACAATACTTAGGATAATCATGCAAGTAAAGATAGAATATATTGTGAGGAATTTTGCTTCTTTTATTTCATTTTATCTT
>DWNR01005070.1:0-10408 GCA_018250455.1 Polygonus leo
AATGTCCACAGGCGACGATGACTACTTACCATCAGGTAGCCCGTCTGCCTTATCGCTAGGTTTAGATATAAAAAAAAAAAAAAATTTACTACAAAGAGATTTTTTACTTTAATTCTATCTTTGGTTAGCGGTCCACTGGTTAAGAACTGGGTAGCAAACGCATCAACATATGATAAATATAAATCACTTACTGTAAGGAATAAGGTCCTATTGATCTGAACCTTGATAGCATGCACTGTGTGCTACAAAATGTATTTTAAGTTACAACAGTATATTCCAAAAATAGATAGACTATATTATATGAACTCGTGCTAAGTTGCGGGGTTAACGAGCATATCGTTAAATATTAAGCGGTTAAGCCGTGGCGCAGCCGTTCGGGCGCCGCTCTGACACACTAAGGAAACCAGATTGATAGGTGGGAGAACTCGTGTAGCTCGGCTGGGGAGATACCACCGCCACCCACAATCTTTTATGATGCAATCGTTCCGTTTTGGTTTTGGAGTGTTAAGGGTAGCCACGTAACCTTGGTCAATTGTATGATTAATTTAATCGTTGAAATAGTTTTATAGTACTTTAATAATATTTAATCGTTAATAGTACTTTAGATTGTCTACTCCATGTCACTGCAGGCATTGCATTAAAACATTAAAATCTAAATGAATTTGAATAAAATTTTCTTTTCTCTTCTGGCTGTGGGGCAGTGGCGTAGCTACCGGGGGGCTAGACGGGGCCGGGCCCTGGGGCCCCCAAGCTCAGGGTGCCCCTTGGACTCTAACTTACAAAGTATAAATTGAACTAGGAATCTGGATTACTACAAATCTGGAGTGCATCGAATTCGGAACATGACGAATACGGAACAACCGATTTTAAAAAGTTTAGTTTGGGCTCTAGATTATTTTTTACCCCAGGGCCTTTGGTTACCTAGCTACGCCACTGCTGTAGGGGTTTCGTATATTCGTCTTTGTATGTGTCCATGGCGGTGAAACAGATAAACTTAGTGAGGTGTATGGACCTACAATGTATTATATTAATACTACTCGGAGGATAGAGAAGTCCACGATTGATTGAATGTAACTAGAAATATCGTGGGCGAGGCATGCAGCTCGCCGCAAGCGTATATTTTGACATGACGTAATAGTGTATACGACCTCAGAAACTATTAGTATTATAAACAAGGTTATGTCTATCCACACAGAAAATTTTTATTCGAAGCTGTAGAAATAGGAAATTCAAGATTCAAGGAATTTTCAAGAAAAAATATCCGATCCATTTTTTTGCATATAAGGAAGAAAGGTTTGGTAAATAGTAATAGATACACATTACAAATTAATTCATTACGCCGGGCACGAGTCGCCTTTTAAGAGACTAAGGTAATAGAATATTTACGAGACTAAGGTAGTATGTCTACATAGACCACTTATTAATGTCATCGTCTATTTTGCAACTGAATTGAAAAAAGTGAAACATACACATTTCCTCACGTTACACCGAAAACCAAATCATTCGGTTAGATTGCCAAATCAATATTTAAAATCCGTGTAACTTCCTAAAATCAGAGCTAATTGATCGCCAGATAACGCAGTAGACGTTATCAATATTATGACTACACAACCTGCATTCATTAACATTAATATTTTCATTTATTTGCAGGTAAGCCCAGAAGAGGGCGAGATTCTGGCGAAAGACTTTGAATGCAGTTTCGCTGAAGTGGCTGCTGCGGAGCAAGTCAGTCAGGTTGGGGAGGTGTTCCACGACCTTTGCCGAGAAGTCCTCGCACTCCGACGACGAGCTAAACACAGTCTTCTCGACAGAATGCTCGGCTCCAAGACAGCGTACAGAGTCTACTCTAGAGGAAAGAGTGATAGCGCTTTACCCAAAGACTAATTTAGACAGCAGCTGATGCATTTAGTTTCTGTTTACAGTGTTGCTACGTTCGTGTCTTGTAGTGAAATGTTTATAGCCTTATGATAATGTTATGTGACGTAGGAATGTAAATTGTATTGCACTTGGTGTATGCTGCTATCTATGAAAATTGTTTACATTTAGTATTGCCTTGTAGATATTATAAGGATTATAAGTATAATAAGAATTAGGTACATTTTCACAAAAACATGTAGATGTACCTACCTACACGATTTTGGCGCTTGAGTTTGAAATGAGTTATTTGTATCTGTTGTTTGTTGTTTGCCGTAATATATTTTTACATGAAAGACTTTTGTAAAAAGTTTTGTAATTTTTTGGGGGAAATTGTAACACCATCTACCTACGCTGATTGATTTTAGTATCTTAGAATACTATCAATGCCATAAGATACAAGTACTAACTTGATAGACGTATGGTAAAAGTTTTGTTAAAATAGTAGTTCAACCTAAGATTAGATGTTTGTAACAAGTTCATTATTATTAAGTATATGTAATGGTTAAAATATGAATTTAATATTTTTCCAACATCTCACAACAGAATAATAAATAGACGTCGCCTATGTTTACTTTTCATTACAAAAAAATATCGTTTTATTTATAAAATGTATGTATATGTATATAACCAAACGGCTGAAGATTTGGTTGTACCTAATTATATATTTACAAGTACTTTTTAACAATTATGTCATACATATATTTGATGGGTTTGTTTGTCGAAGTAAAACAAATAAACGACTACTCTCATAACAAACAATCGTGCATCATGCATACATAGTATCTAAATTCATGTAGTGCCTGCCGCCGATGCACACAGTTTGACCAACTATTGTCAGGAGTCTACCTGAAATCAGTTACAGATGTCATGCTCCTTGAGATGGAACACAAAAAAAGTAATTTTGTCTTAAAACACCCTCCAAGCTTAGCGGTGTTATGTTACACCATAGTGTCCCTACGCAGTTTAATGTCAATGAACTCCACCAATTTAACCTTAAAATATATAACACGACCTTTTTCGAGTATACAGCAACGCAGATACTCTATAAATCATAAAGTGTGCCGAAGGTGCGTAGTCAATGATATTATTATATAATGCATATACAATAGATATGCTAATAACTAAGTTACGATTCAATTGCACTTTCGGTTTGGTTTGAAAAATGTACATTTGCAAAAATACGTATTACTTCCTTTCTGATGAGTGATATTTACTTTTCCATGGTATTTTTTTTGTTTGCACTCAACAAAGGACTCAAGACGACACTGACCGATCGTGTAAGTACATTTTCGTCCGAAACAGACCCGTTTTTATCTTCAATTTTTGGGCGTTAGTAACATATCTGCTGTATATAACATATTTGTGCGTGGTCATTGAAACCACCTAAAGTTATACCATTTTAAGTTTATCTAGATATAAAAAAATGGTTATTCCTGTATAAACTCTCTTGCTTCTTTAAGACTTTGTTTATTATTACAATTATTCTACGCTTTAGTTACTTAGACTTGAGGGTTAACAATAAACTTTTTATACTAATGTCTGTATTTTAATCTATTACCTGTATAAGTACAATTATACCAAATTCTTCCTAGTCTCTTCGCAGTCTTAAGGAGACAAAGATCGAAAAGCAATAGCTTTTACTCGTAATTGAATTACTCATAATTTTTATTAAAGTCCTATCCAGTACGCGTAATCCATTGTTTTGTTCAACGCCACGCACGCGTACCGTGGCTCTGATTCAAATTGTAATGACAAAGAAATAATGAGCTGCGATTAAAATGACCATCACAAAGGTAACCCTCCGTTTCATTATAATCTGTGCAAAGTGCCCTTAAATTGAAATACAGCGCCGCCCTTCTCTGCAGGAGTGTCAAGCGCTACCCAATGAGGTCACAGATTTGCTCATACGTCACATTGACAGTTGCCGTTATATTTAAAGATGGCACCGCGATCCTATTGTGTTCCGGTGACATTATTATTATTAGCAAAAACACTGGAGCCTCCAAGTGTAGTCGTGCATTGTTGTGAAGAGGATCTGAGGGGAGATTTGACAGCTTTATATCATAACTTTTATTAGCCTAACTTACTAGTTAATTTTGTTTTTTGTTATAGATATATACAGAAGTTTTTTGTTATAGATGTATACAGATTATATACAGAAGTTCGATAACCAACGGATAATTTAATATATTATATTACTTTTTTCAAAAAGTGTTCTTGTGATGTATTCATTGAGCACATGCCGCGAAGGAGTGTGCCTTAGAATGCTATAAAAGTAATGTATTACGTTTAAAAGTGGTGAGTGGTGTACTGGTATTCTCATATTATCCAGTATCATTACTCGCATGGGTGTCGATGGATATAACTTGATTTGTAATTAAAATTAAACATTTTGTGTCACGAATGGGAATAGACAAAAATAATGATCAAGAGCAGGTTTCGTAATTTGTAAAGCAATATAAGCCAAAACAACCACCTTTAGAAGTTTTGTTTATCTGTATGTCTGTATGTTTGTACGCATATCACTTTAAAATTACTGCATTAAATTGGATGCGGTTTTCACAGTTGCGTTGCGTATGGTCTGATGTATGTTTTATCTTGATTAACCTGCTAGAAGTGGAAAATATTATTAGGTAAATGTCTGTACATACGCGTGTACTAAATTAATATTAGCATTACTATTTAATACTTAGTATTAAATTAATATTAGGCGCGGGTATTAGCTAGGTCTAAAACAAGTTTAGGCCGCTATTCTATTGGCCGCTATATTATTTGAGCGATTTATGAACGTTAGAGTTCATTCAACGTTTGTGCAGCGTTAACGTTGCGTGCACAAAACGTGACTGTTGCGTGTAGATTAGGCACCATACAGTCCAACGTAAAATATATACGAGTAGAGATCAAGCTTTGCCACTTGGACGCAAATCACACAAACAAAAAAAGAATTACCTTCCCAAACTATGAGTTAATAATCTTTGTTATAATAAAGCTTTGTGGGTGGAATAATCAATTGCATAAAAGACGTGATTGTATTTGTAAATATTTACGATTCAAAAATGGATAGTAGAGTGGCTGAAACCGATCAAGAGTTATTCTCGCATACATAAGATTTCTTAGCTTCGGGCAATATTTCACACTACACCTATGCCACTGGTTAGGCATACCTCTATATTTGTTTTTTTATTTTTAGCATTCGCTGTTATGGTTTTCAAAGTTATACATACCTACGTACTGTAAAAATTGGCAAGAGGGACAGATTTGTGACCGATGGACAGGCAATAGAATCTTAGTAAAATAGCCTTGGCAATGTAGCTCTAAAATTCCTTAAAACAACAAAAAAAATTGCATTAATCAATATTAAATCATTAACCTTAAAGTACACACATAGACAAGTGCTCTCATATTCAGACAATAGGAAAGTATAAACAAAGCCTTTGTTTATCATTTAAGCCTGGAACTTCACCCATATTTTTAGTATTTTTTTCTCATAATAAGTCAACAAACGAGTTTACCAAGGACATTTGTAGTAAACCTCAAGTTGTATTGAATCGTACCAGTTACCCCTCATGACTAAGATGTTCGTCTCGTGTGTGACCGTAGCGGGAAACCAGGTTATTTCTAAAAACATAACAAATGCTTCAAGATGGATTATGAATGGCGGTGGTACTCGAACATCCCCGATCGAACTACACGCGATCAACCACCTGACCTCATTTTAGCAAGCGGTAACTAATTTTTAAATCATGTGTATCTTTGGAAAGTACAAGGTTCCTTGGATTCGAACTTATTGATTTCAGTGGGCCAAGAGCTCATACTAGAATCTATGTACTTGTACAATATCTATCGCGAGTAAGTAGTATAGTAGGTTTAAAAATCTATAAAAATATTAACGTTTTATAAGTACTTCTGTCCTTAAATAAATTTTAGGGAAAGTCTAATCTAATTTATTACTCTATTATTATAAAATTGCTCTCTCTTACACCGGTTGACATTTTAAGGCGTAGACATTTAGTTATGCACCAAAAAAGATATATGAATTGGCTTTAGATAATAGTTAAATCACTGCTACTCATTCCCTGATTTTAATTTCTGAGTTGTCTTCCTTTTATCAACGGGAAAAAAATTAACGGTACTTATTCTACGTTTTCCACACGGCACGACTTCATAATGGCACCGGGATAGTTCGCGTCATAATAGAGTTACTGAACTATATTTTAAGCTACTTGTTAGTCTACTCGGTAGGTACAGACTGAATATCAATGATGTTGTCGCAGACAAAGATTTAAATCAGTCTACAATGTTACACCATTGTCGAATATCATGAATAGGTAGGTTGATTTTATCTGAACTTTATAAATATAAATACGTTAATACTAATATAAAAAAAATCTGTCTGTTCAGTTAAGTGTAACTTAAAAAAGAGTGTAGAACGTGTGCAGAACATTCTTAATTTAATAAATTATTAATTGGAAATTTTGATGCATATAATATTTGAAACAAAGAGTGGTAAAATAGGTAGTGAGAGTTTAAGTTCTAAGCGTTTTTTAGAATAGTATAAAAAATAAACAGCGTAGCCCTAGAGAGTCCGTAGTCCCCACTCATCGAATTACTCAATGGGCTTATCATTTGCCCTAGAGACGGGGCGGGTCCCCGCGCCACCATCCCCTGCGCGCTGCGCGTGCGTCACTCTGACATCAACCACTACTGACGTCAACACTCCAGTGACGACATTCGCGATTTTCAACTGCAAATTTTCAGTTCAAAAGTGAAGTGCATAGTGCCAAAAATAAGCAGCGAGGAAGTAAGTATTGATAATTTTATATCGCTTTGCGTTTGATTTTTTAATATTTACAGAAATTTTAGTTCAGTTTAATTTTATTAATACACTGAAAATACGATCAAAGGGATACGGAAAATATGATGTTACTTGCATATTTTATTTTTCTAATTGATGTTATAATGAAAATTACGATTATAATTTTAATGCCTATCTAACCTGTTACCTAATTAAATCCGTTTATCAAAATAGAAAGTAATAGTTAAATAAAGGTATACTCGGGTATCAAGGTATTACTATAATAAAGATCAATGTTGTGTGTTATAAAGCTAGTAATGTATTGTGTGTTACAAACTAAGTAATTAAGTACTATTATAACACCAATCTTATAGGTACAATAATAGATGAGAGTCACGGTAAAATTAATAACAAATGCGTATACAGTCCAATGGTTAATAGGTCACTTAATCACTTTACCGCAGCCCGTGGTTACCAGTACTCATTTTCGATGTGAACTGTACGGTCTAAGTTGGAATGCCTCCTGTGTCTATATGTCGCTGCTATTTCCATATTGTAGTGCTGACCACATTTTTTATTTTATTAATATGTGATATGAGTAGAAAAACTCTGATGGTAAACAATTAATCACTGATAAACAGCCTATAAGCAGTGTGCTTCTTAATGTTGTCTATATCTGAAACAAATTAAAATATTTTAATTCCTGACTGATGCGCTTGATGGACAAAAAGCCATATCAAAACAAAATTTATAAAAAATATAGCATCGGAGTTCTACCACCTTTTCTGGTGTGTCATTCTTATGTTTATGTGTTATTCTCTGACACGCGAAACAATATTAATATTACAATAAATTGATATAATTGCATGTAATTTGCTGTGCAGTTATACTATAAATTTAATATTTTTTATTGAAGATTTATCACTAATTATTTTATGTTAAATATATGTTTTAAATTTTGATGTAATGTTTATAATATTTTAAGTCGGTGCTCATAACTTTGGAGTTCTTCTTATATCTTTGTTAATTAAACCCTGTACAGTAAGGTCCTAATCAGCATCTACATGTAGTATCGACCACATTTTATTAATAGCAATATAAGGTAACTAAAGTAAAAACGTAATTTTAGAATGCATCTTTTAAATCCAGTAAAACTCTGCTTGAATTTTTAATGTATCTATTACTTATGCAGGCTAACAATTTGCTGTTAAGTGGAAAATCGTAGAAGTTTCCTTGTCTGCTTCTATATGCAAATAACCCTTTCTTCGATCGCAACCGTAACTGTCAAGACATCTACAATTTAGTTGCTTTTCTATAATTGGAAAAGACACCTTCATTCTATCTTGCACTTTATTCGAAGCCACATGACGATTAGGCAAAACGATCTATTTTCTTTTTTTCTGATTTTTTGACAAAAGTGAAAGATAGCAGGAATAACGAAGTTGTATTTTAGAATAAAAGGTACGTGTGTTAAAATGTAAATCTACTTTGAAATATAACATAATAAACAAAACAAAAAGAGAAGCCGAGAGGGAAAGCAAGTTATAAACATAGTTAAGTGACTATTAAGTTTAGTGTTGGACAATGTCTAGAGGGCCGTGCGGTAGGTAGGAGATCATATTAAATGTCATACATCTGATGCGATCTGATAATGCTCCCGCCCAGAAACATGCGGGCGGTAGAGCACTCTGAAACAACAAAGCGCAATCAAACAGTGAGTGATTCTTGATAGGTAATCCTACTAATATTATAAACACGAAGGTTTGTATGGATGTTTGTTAGTCTTTCACGTAAAACTACTGAATGGATTTTAATGAAACTTTACAATAATATAACTTTTACATCAGCATAAAACATAGGCATACAATTTTTTCATATATTTTTTTAAGGCAGAACAACGTATGCGGAGTCAGCTAGTAATTAATAATGTGTTGTTAACATAGTACGGGGAGTATTTATATACACGTTTTAATTTGAATGAAAATAGTTTCCTCTCCTTGTTTAGTGTTTTAAAGTTACCTAATGATTGATTTTTTGGATTTTTTAATGAATTCTCCATTAATGCTCTGTAAGCAGACATTGCAATATGAAATAAGTAGTAACGTAGTATAATATTATGACAAATATTCCTGTTATTTGTATATATGTATTAAATAAATAAAAAAGGAAACAATAATCAGATTTTATACGTATAGTTTCATCTATATTATAGGATTTAAACAATAAGTACAAAGAACTACCTTTTGGTCATAAAATAAATTACTCTCAAGTAGTAATTTCGTAGGGCCATGTCGCTTTATATTGCGTTTTAATTCAATTATCAGTAACTTGTGAAAATACGATTATTAAAAACAGCACATTTACCACTCACATTAAATAGCTGGTAAATGAGGGCTGCCAAAACGTTTATTTTGGTGTCCTTATATGTAAAAATTTCGTGTCTACATGTTTGAAACTAACGGATTGATTTTAATGTAACTTCGCATAGATATGTAATTATATTCAACTTAATATAACTAATATAAGTATAGCCTATTTTTTTTATTTCGATTAGTGAGCGCAATTTTTTTACGAATTAAAATTTACTGCTAGGTCAGTTAGTATTTAAGTAATAATATGTATATAATCTCATGTTACTCCGAAAGTACTGGACTGATTTTAATGATTTTTTTACGTAGATATTTGTAACTCAGTTATAATTGAGAGATAGGATAGTTTAAATCACATTCAGACCTTAATTTTTTATTAGAAATTTAACGTTGCTGGCAAAACAACATCTGCCTCAATTATATATAGAAACTTGAATTGTATGAGTATAAAAAGTAAATTTTAGAAGATACAAAATATTGTAATCTATGTATGTCTGGGATGTATGGCATGTTTATGGATATAATATCGGCATCTATTATTATCATAGAAATGCAATTGTTAAATTTTAATTAATAAATTTACTACCTATTAAAAAATAGGAAGAAAGCAAAACCGCCAAATCTTACAATAATAAGTGCATACATTTATGTAATTTTCAGTAATAGTGCGCATGCGCCGCGAATTTAATGTGCATAAACGATGTTTATTTGACTCAATTACAATTTTGCGATGACTGCTAGCGTTAAATTAATTTACAATTGAAAGCGATAACTGGCGACGTGTTAATGTTCTAAATTAATTTTCTTCCATTTGTCAAGTCGTTAAAGTTCTTGTTATTTATGTTCTCCGGACACGGCCATTGCGAGTTAATTTTTAATCGTTAGACGACACGGGTGCTACTAGACCGACGGCAGCAGAACTGCAGTGTAAGTGTTACTGTAAAAATATTTAATATGTAGAAAATGCTTTACTGCATTATTTCTACACACATTATTCTTTATTTATATTATGTCAATTGTTATGTTTTTACATACATGATTTTTTTTCTATGTATATTTTTATATTGATCTAATAAATCTAATTCAAGTTGTTAGTCATATAAAGTGATGTTGGGCGCGGTTGATTTTTTGATTATTGGCTAATTAACTATTTTGTTTTTCTGGACTTGAATACTACTGGCAATAAAACAAACTTCGAGATGGTTAAAAAATTCAAAAGTGTAAGCCTCACAAAGTTAAACTACACTAAGTTAAACTTAAAAATAACTACTGGATAATGGGGCCAATACACCGTAGTTTATATTATGCATAAAACAATAAGTAGGTC
>DWNR01005071.1:0-10408 GCA_018250455.1 Polygonus leo
GGTTGGAGCCCCCCAGCCCCCCCCGGCGGCCCCTTGCGGGGGGGGACATGCATCCGCATTTTTTCGACAAAAAAAAAAAAAAAAAAAAAAAAAAAAAAAAGTACTAATTCACACATTTCATTACGATTCTATCTTTTTCGAGCATGCTTTTGCCGATTTGCTTGCAATGTTGATTCGTTTTGTTTGTATTTGTTGCATTTTATAATTATTTTCGAAGTAATGTTTTTATAGAAGAACTAATCCAAGAGGCTTAGAGTAACATAGTTTTATATGCTCCGATTGCTGTAATATTATTTAGTAAAATTCAAAGTGCAGTGATAAGGCCGTTAAGGTGTAGAGTACAATATATGTACATATTTTAAGGTTACATAACGTTTAAGGTCCCTAAATAAGCATTTAAAAACTTATATTAAAACCGAACGCATCAATATCTAGCAAAACTGTACCATAAACCAGCCGTAGCACAGACTGTCATTAAAAGTCACCATTTTGAAGTATCATCGTTAAGTATTGTTGTTGTCCAATTTTCTGCAATTATTTCAAAGAAACAATGGGACTGGCTACTGTTATAGAGAATGAAGCTCATTTTCAATCCGAAATGGCTAATGCCGGTACTAAGTTAGTAGTTGTGGACTTCACAGCGACTTGGTATGTATAACCTTTTGAGTATCAAATTCTCTAGTCATCGTTCGAAGTTCTAAGTAAAGTTGGTAAAATTTCTAATCAATTATGTGAAATTAGGTGTCCGCCTTGCCAACGCATCGCCCCAATCTTTGAGCAACTGCCTGCGAAGTTCCCCAGGGCAGTGTTTCTGAAAGTGGACGTAGACAGATGCGCTGAAACCGCCAGTGCTCAGGGGATCAGTGCGATGCCCACGTTCGTGTTCTATAAAAACCGGGTGAGTATCTATATAGTAAAAAATCAGAATCTATAATTGCTTATATATTAATAGATTGTTTTTTTTTTAAGTTCAATTTAAAAAGTATAACATCTATAAACATTATACTGCGAAAAGAACTCTCCTCCAAAAACGGAAATGCATTGGAACCCCTCTGTTGTTGCAAATCTCTATATGTCCCTAAGCAATACCAACTACTCACCATAAGTTGGCCCTTTTACCTTATTACTAGGTTTAATCATAAGAAAGGTGTAATACTAAACATCTAATTGTATGTAACTTGTATCATTCTTAGACTAGAATTGATCGGCTACAAGGAGCAGACCCTGCAGCTTTAGAGAACAAAGTGAGACAGTACTATGGAACTGAGGATGCAGGCGATGAAGATTCTGCTGTAGCAGGCCATGTAAGTATTTATTAATGTTTTTAGTTTGGAAGCTGTGCTGTCCATTTCCTAATTTTGTGTGTTGTGTGTGTTGAGTGAGTCTAAACACAACCAAAGACAATAGGTCTAATATATTAATATAGCACCTGGTACTTATGTACTTATTACTTTACTTATGTTTATTAATTCATAAATCATAACCAATATTTCACCAAAACCACTTTCTAAAGTAGACCCATCCTGAGTGAATTATGACTTATGAATATATGTGAACACAACATTCTATTTTTACAGATGGACTTAGTGACATTTATCACTAAAAATGAGTGTGAATGCCTCAATGAAGCAGATGATCATCCTTTAGCCCATGCTCTGAACAGCGGTGGTGGCTACCTCGCTAGCGACTGTGATGAACAACTCATCATCAACATTTCCTTCAATCAGGTAAAGATAATGATTCTAACAGGATTAGTTCTGTTAATAAAACATACTCAACTAAGGCAGGGGTCGGCAACCTGTGGTTCTTTGGATGCTCTATACATTACAGGGACAAGGCTACCACCATATGATACAGGGCCCATCTAGGGCATGTTACGCCACTGACGGGTTATTTATTTTACTTTCTACATAAGTGGAAATATTGATATGGCTCTTTAAAAACTTTGAACTTGTAGTTTTTGACTCTTCCGACTGAAAAGGTAGCCGACCCCTGGACTAAGGCAATCTTATGCTATGCCCTCCCTTGGCCTTGTGATTGGTCAAGTTATAGTTAAAAATTTTACCTGGTGTCCAAGCAACACTTGAAATAATCTTTGAGATCCACAGATGTGAATTCATACCCACTGAAAACAATGGTTTTCCAAACCACAATTTGAATATACATTCAACTTAAAAATAAGTTCCAAGCTTGAGATGCAAATTATGAACATAAACATACCTTGTGCTTTTGTTTTCTTTTATCACATAAAGGTAGCAAATGAGTATGCAGTCCACCTAATCGTAAGTGGTCACTGCCACCCATGGACGTCAGAAATCATCCCAAGCACAATTAAATTGTACCTAAGTTTGATCACAGGTGCATTGATACCCCTGAGGGCTAAGATGTTCTCCTTGTAAACGAAACACAAAATTTGCTTCACCGTGGATTATGAGGGTAGTGGTGGTACCTCCCCGTGGTACTGCACAAGTTTACCATCACCTTGACATGAATTCGTGTCTGGGGATCCCTAGGTATAAAAGATAATGTCCTTCACTTAAGTATTTCCTAGGAAACCATGTATGTTTCAGAGATTTCAAAAACATATGTTAAACAATGTTGCCGGTGTGATAAATTATGCTCTAAATAGTTTACCTAGTAATGGAGCAATGTTGATAATGATAAAGAATACATCTATATATATAAAAGGCAAAACTGATTAACTGACTGACATATCAACACACAGCCGAAACTACTGTATCTAGAAACTTGAAATTTGGTCCGGAGGTTCCTTACATGATCTAAGTGCACTAAGAAAGGATTTTTAGAAATTCTACCCCCAAGGGGTTGAATGTGGACGAAGTCACGAGCAAAAGCTAGTAAAAAATATTTTTTTACAGATTGTGAAGCTGCATTCCTTAAAAATCAAGGGTCCCACTGACAAGGGACCAAAATTTGTGAAACTGTTCATTAATCAGCCAAGGACACTTGATTTTGATCAAGCTGGTGGCAACTCATCAGTGCAAGACTTGGAGTAAGTAACCCACTTTCAAATATAATCTAACAATGTCTAATTTAATTGACCTATACTTGAAATATTTAACACCTTTCCCTAATCAATTTGTTTTAAAATAATCCCATGATATTTAGTCTTTTTAACTGACTTCAAAAAGGAGGAGGTTCTATGTTTCAAGGCATGTTTCTTTTAATGTAGATGTTTTAATGTCCTATAATACGTATTTCGAAAACATATCTTGTAACAGGAACACAGTTATTGATTAGACTCATAAGTAATCCATTATCCTCTGTATTTTTTAGTGTTGTTTGTTGTTAATTATTATAAATTAATAATTTTCAGATTTACTCCAAGCGACTTGGAAGGTAACCCAGTTCCTCTGAAGTTTGTAAAGTTCCAGAACGTACAAAACATTCAGCTATTTATAAAGGATAACCAGTCAGGTGGTGAGGTAACACAGATTGACCATCTGGCTTTCTATGGTTCACCCATCTCTACCACAAACATGGGCGAATTTAAGCGTGTTGCTGGTAAAAAGGGAGAGAGCCACTAAGTCACTGATTTACTATGCATACCTCAGGTCAGTTTAAGAGAAAAGTCGCCCATATAAATGATTCATATTATGAGATTAAAATCTCTAATCTATATTTATTATTTATTACATTATGTTGTAATATAACAAATAATTTCTAATAAATCCGTAGATAAATGTTTCTTTATGCTACAATATTGCAATTGATTCCAGATCTCTGTTAAAAAATGAATTAACATGTTCAATGTGATTTTATTATGCATAAGCTGTGCAATGATGCATGCACTGTATGCTTTCATTCTAGAAGATAATATTTATTATATAATATCATCTAAATTACCAATATTTTTTTTATTTGTAAAGACAAGTGTTTATGTGATTTAAAGTAAGCCACATCATTTAGTATAGATAATCAAAATAATGTAATCAAATGGGTAATTTCTCTGACTGTGTCAAATCTTTTTGATTACTGATTAAATGTATATTTTCCATGGATCCACTACAAATTGACTCAATTAAAAAATATTTTTCAGTGGCATAATTTGCTCCTATGCCTCAAGATTACTACTGATAAGATTAATACTGTCGATTCATGGAAAATTAACAGCTGTCTCGTATTTATAAAATATTAATATGTATAACATAATTTTATAAGTGTAATGGTCATTCCATGGCAAAGAATTGTTTGATGGGACTAAGTAATATCAGGATTTGTATATTCAATAAATAAAGAAAAATGATACTTCATTGTTTTATTAAACATAACCTCAGTCCTGCTTTAGTTCATATATTTGGATATATGCTTCCGTAAGAGTAATCATTTGAGGCAATATACTGGTCACATGAAGATCTTGCATTTCATACCTGTAACAAATAATAAATACCGTGAGGAAAATGAATAAAATGCCTTAAATTATCATTTTTATATCATAGCTAAAGAGTCACCAGAAAGCTGTCTTTTGATGTACTAATAATTTCTTACTTTGCTATTATGTTATCTGTAAATACTTTAACATGTAAACTTCACCTGCAAATAAGTATGCCGATTGTAACACTACAATTTAATTACAGACAAATGCATCTAGTATTCTAGTATATTTTATATTTGAACAAAACATTATAAATCTGAAACTTACCATTGCTGAGTTGGAGTGTGCAGAACATGCGCTCTGTATGTGCCTTTCTCTGGTGTACCATCATGGACAATGTTGCCCACCAATTCATATATCGTCTTCCCATTGTGCTTTGCTTTTATTTCTGGCGTTAATATGTCTCCAAAGTCGACATTTCTAAAAACAGAAAGACAATGATTGTCTTATAATATGGTTGAGTAAATAAGAAAGCAGTATTTGAAAAAGTTTTTGTATACATCTACTTTTAATGTTGTAAAGAAATTTTATTTTTAGCAGACTATACTTTAATAATAAAATATTTTTACTTACTTGACTGGAAAATTAACAACAGTAGGATTCTTTTCCACAAAAAATGTGTTTTTCGTAAATCTCTTGATATATAAAATCAAGTATGGTGGCAGTTGTGTTATCTCAAACCTCTTTAGAAAGTTCTCCTTGTACGTTTTGTATTCCTTAGATGACTGTCCATTGAATTTGGATAGTAACTGATAGAGATTAACCTAGAAAAAAATGTAATGTGCAATAACATACATATATTATTTAAGTTATTAGAAACAGTTCATTAATTTAAATATAGGAGATTATACTAACAGCTTACATTTATATATACTATTTTTTTTAAATATATGAGCTTACCTGTGGAATAATGTTTTCCCTAAACTCATCAGTGAACAAAGGTGTCGGTGGAAGATCACAAGTGAGATACAGGAAAGGTGATTCCGTTATCATCTCATTGTAGTCCTCACTGCTGAGGTCTACTTTTGCTGCATCATCTGCATCAGGAGGTGGTAGTTTTCTATAAAATGATCAATAAAAAGTGAGACTTAAAGACATTGTAGTTACTTTTCATTTTTTATGCCTACTTAAGATTGTTTATAAAATGGAAATATGATTTTCATAAGTTGATCTTTCACTAACATCTATGGTCCAAATTAAGTTTTTCAGTATAAACATACAGAAGTCAAATTCATCATTTAGTTGCTTTATAATAGGTCCTACCATCTATATAATAGATATGGTGTTGTGCTACGTATTGTGAATGGTATAAAATAATGTATCTGATTGTATAAGATAAAATGAGATAGACATTGTACAAACCTTGTATATATCCTCATGTGTCCTAGGAATGACTTGTAAATTATTGAGCTATTTGGCTTTTTTGTGCCATTCAGAGCCATATGAAGTGAATTCAGAAACCATGACATAAAATCTATAGGATCACCTGGATAATAAGAATAGTATGTATTAAAACAGTTATATTATTGAATTAGGTATTATTAGTTTTTACTTACTATTTTTACATAATTACATATCACATAATTACAAATTACAATAAATATTTAATGGTGATTCTTAATCAATCTGTTTGCTCTTCTGTTTATGTATTAAATCATAGCTAGTACATGTGCCAGAGGGCAAAATTAAATTAGAACTATGTAAACATTTTTTTTTATATTTTAAACTGTGAATATAACTCACTTTGTTTAATAAATTGAAATCTCTTTTTTGACCATAATACAACAGCTTGCAGCATTTCATGTGGCGATACATGCGCTTTAAACGCACGCGGATTCCATAGCTTTCGCAACAATTCCCCAAACCTCTGGACCAGCAAGAATGAAGAGTCTCCAGGAGGTCTCTTCACATCTGCGTAATTTTCTTCACGCAAGAAATAATTTCGGAGGGGCCGCACTTGGGACAAGCACTAGAGTAAATGAATCAAATTAAATTATGCCAAAATTATCATCAATTATTTTCATGGGATGTATGCTCTAAGTCTGGACTAAGTTTATTATTAACCAAGAGCAGTAAACAAACACACACACACATGCACTGACTTCTGGATTTGATGTCATAGTCACAATACTTGTGAAATAAAAATATTAATACACTAGCTTTTGGTTGCCCCAAAGCTATAATTTACCATTTCATTTATGAATAAACCAAGCATATTTTTTCCAGTTAAGTATTGTGTCAATGTATGTATGCTTGTAATGCACATTTATATTGTATTTATGAAAAATAATAATTATATAATACCTGTAAAATAACATTGCAATAATCGTTGGCTTTTATGTTGTTTAATCCGACAATCCCTGGCATATACATGGTACCGTCTATAGCTCTTGACATTTTGGTGTTGGTATCCAATTGCTTTATTTGTTCTGGAGTGAATATTGGATTCAGGACATACTTAATGTCATTCAAAGAAGAATCTGTGGAACAGTATTTTAATTATTTGGAATTAATCTTTTAAACATTATATTCATACCAGTTATTAGAGCATTAAGGTTACAGGATTTGATGAAACACAGAGTATGGATCTATCCCACTTTCTTATAAGATGCAAAAAAGGCGATGAATATTATCTATTACAAAATCTGCTCTGCTCGCTGATGGAATATTATAAAGACTATACTATCAGGATCTTCATTGTGTTGCAATGGTAATTAACATAACTATGCAACAAATATTGTCATTTCATTTCATTTACAAGATGGTAGAACTCATGTAGTTCAACCGGGGCGGTACCACCGCTACACTCATAATCCTCTGTGAAGCAATTTACCGGCTATACTTACAAACGAGGCGAACATATTAGTCCTCGAGGGTATGTTACTACCCTTTTGTTTTGGTTGGTTTTTGTGGTTTACCTTGTGTAAATCTTACTAGGGGATGACTACTAATGTCCATGGGCTGCAGTGACCACTTACCATCAGGTGGACTGCATGCTTGTATGCTACCTTTACACAACAAAAAAAAATTGCAAATGAGCCAACACTCCACATCATTGTAATAGTAACTCGTAACTGCCTCTTATGGTCATTTGTAAACAGCCCGATAAGCCGATAACTGAAGTCCTACCCAAAGTTAATAACATATGCAATATGGATCCTGAAGGCCTTACAACTTTTTTAAATTATTATTAAGTGTCTTAATATCCATGCAACAGGATTGCCTGTGATATGACATAAGAATGATGTACATGTTGTCTATTTGATTCTTTACCGATAACTTCATAGTTGTCAGGCAGACAGTAGAATTTCAAGGTGTGTAAGTTGAGAAACACATGATGTCCATCAGCCACTGAATGAGTATAAGCATGAGTGTTTGTTCCCCTGCCCTGTAAAGCAATATCATTTTAAATTACACTAAAACTCTATCTACACAATGAACCGCCTCACCCAAGAATCCAATATATTGATAACTTGGAACTTTTGTGACTTTTGTCTCTATAGTGATATAATAGGTTCATTTTTTAATTTATTATGTAACGAGTACTCACAATAAGCAGTTTTTTGAATGCCGATATTTCGACCCAGTTGCATGGATCGTGGTCACGGCAAAACTGGTGGCGGGAGGAAACCACTAGCACTAGTCAACGGTTTCTCCCCGCCGCAAAAAAAACCGTATCGTGAGTACCCGTTACATAATAAATTAAAAAATGTGCAAATTCTGCGATGAAAATAGTTTAAAATCATAATAGGTTCAAATATAGGGTACTCCTCCTCCTCAGGGATTCCATCACTGCCCAACGGCAGAACACAGTACCGAAGCCAGTACACCCTGTGAGAACTGCCCGGGTAAAGAGGGATCCCTCGAGACCCGTAGACCATTGAACGGTGACGACAGTGACGCAGTTATGGGACGACTACACTGCTGGATTCAGTGTCTTGCATACAAGTGTTTCACAATAACAAAGAGGATAGCACCTTTACTTGTAAATAACACAAATTCTATTTAGTGTGTATGATATTTCTTGGGTATGTAGGTTCCCCGATAATGTTTTCCTTCACCGAAAAGCAAGTGATAAGTAAATTTGAATAAGTTCGTAATTTTGAAAAATCAGAAGTGCGTCTAGATGGTGTCTAGGATCGGAATTCCGAACCCCGACGTGAAAGCTTTTAAAATAACATACCTGGAAGTATTTCCCGCACACTAAGCAGGCGTACACATTGATTCTCGTCAAGGATATCGAACACAACTTCTCGAAGTCGAAATCCAAAACATGTCTGTTTATTGTATCCAAATATGGGCACTGGATATGTGGTTTAGTCGGTCGTTCTAAAAATGTTATTAAAACAGTCAAATAAATAATAAGTTGTTTGAATTATAAATATTACCTGAATGTTCATGACCATTTTCCGCCGATATTTTTCGTTTCCTTGATGGAATTTCTGCCATTTTGGGAAATTTAAACTAAAATTAAGCCTGAACGTTTAAATAATTCAAGCGAATCCTCAAACTAAAGTTATCTGCAAATAATAAGTTTACTACGAACGACAACAAAACGTCAACAATAATCAACAATTTATACCACAGATAACTATATAATTACTTAGTATTTATACACCACAGATAACCACCACAGATAAGATATAGTGTATAACTATCTGTTATACACTATATCTTATGCAGAGACTATTTAGATATAATTTGAACAATATAGATGTAAAAGTATCACAAAATATTTAGAAAAACCTTGTTATACTTTTGAAATACAGTAATCATAATTTTTTTACACTGTACAATGTCAAATTTTGTGTAAAATATATATTTTTTTAAAACTTCAACATTTACACATGCATTTTATTAAACTGCAGTCATAGGGACTTAATTTGGCATCATAATCGATGGCAGGATTAAAGAGGATATCTTCACGCCAAATCCCTAACGGGGTAGGCAAAGAGCATCGAGTGCCAAATGGCACGGTTTTGACATACTTGCCTAGTTTCTTCCACTTTCATAACTCACATTATTGAGGATATCATAATAATTAACCTAAAAATTGCCAATTTGTGATTACTGCATTTCAAAAATGTACTAAGGGTGTGTAAATTTAAAAATCACTCGGCCGATTTTCTCAAACTTCTATTAGACATAAGCCTACCTACTTCCAATTTATGCATTATTGTTGAATTTTGGAACACTCTACATAATAAAAAACGTGTGTTTTAATGTACAAAAGGAAATATGTTATTAATTAAATAGCTCTATCTTCCTACCGAATTCATACGCGAAAATTATAATAATAATAAATTTTACTTATAACTCGAAAAAATCATGTGTCTTAAGTGAGATAGTATAATAATATGCGAACCAAGTATTTTCTAATGATATAGTGGATTTACTATTCAATATTAATTAACGATCTATTACAAAAGAGTTTGGTCGTACCTCCATTACATTAGACTAAGGACTAATAGATTTGTTTATTTTCTGCACTAAATTTAAGATCATATTCATTATTATTGCGATACTAATAAGAACTAAATCAGATTCCTATAAGACCCCAATAATTAGGAAGATTAGGTTGCTTATATTCTTGAAATCCAGTTAATAAATTATATTCAAGCGATAAAGTTATCTTGAACTCTTAAAACAAAATAATTTAAATCTCAAAACATAATACTACGTACATGTACATTACTAAATAAAAAATAAATATCGAAAATTCATACAAAATTTCAAACCCCATTTAATCGACTCGTGAAGGTATTGCCAAAAAGTAGTACAGTGATTTTTAAACAAAACCCTACACACCCATAGCCCGCTCTCCACACCGCAAGGTGTGGAAGCCGCCGCCAACGAGCTCTCAGGATCTATCCAAGATGCGCTGGCGGCGTCCACCGTGCAAAAGCCGGTGGAGGACTATAGAGAGAAGCTCCCGGCTCGTCTACAGGCGATGCTGGACCGGAAGCGCAAGCTCCGTAAGGACTGGGCGTGCACTCGCTGTCCCCGGGCTAA
>DWNR01005072.1:0-10408 GCA_018250455.1 Polygonus leo
CAGTCCGAATAATTTGACAATCGGTTTGTCATGCCATGAAACAACACTTTGAATTTAACGAACGTAAAACATCCTACTTTAATCGTTATTATTTAACGTACGTATGTCACATTAACCAACAGTTTGATACAACCGGCCCTTAATCGTTATTATTTAACGTACGTATGTCACATTAACCAACAGTTTGATACAACCGGCCCTAAGTTGTTCGCCTCGTGTGTACATATAGTCAGCATCCAGGTTTCTCCAAGACCGATACACAATAACATACATATTACTAATATCAGCTTTATTTCTACAAACTTCAGTAGGCGTTTCACCTTGTTTAACTCAGTATTCATATTCCTAAATGAATTTATAAAATATAGAATCTGTTAGAGTTTTGCCTTAGCGCAAAACTTAGTTAAGCCTGAAGGCAATATTGTCTCAGTTGCAACTGCACTAACTAGCTCTGTGCAGCTTATTTCGTATTATATACGGCTCTAACGTTTATTTTAAGGACTTAAAATATTTTTACGTATTTTTGAAAAAGTTTAAATTATGTCATATTGAGCCTTTAAATACGAAACGCGTAGATTTAATAAAAACGAAGAGATTTTTATATAGTTTAAAAGGACTTGGTATCAATGTTACAAATGATATATAATTTATCTTCTACAATTTACGTGTGGTTAATGTATTTTTATATACAGCATCATTTTGTATTAAATAGCAAAATATATCACTATTCTGATAATAAAATATCAAACAAGTAGGCAATAAAGGAAACAACGGAACCATCATGGATAAGTTTGTATTTCATTTTATTTATTCCCAATTAGCGAAGCAATTACACAATATTCATTTTTAATAACCAAATTTAAGCGACTGAAGCCACATACCATAGTTATTTTTTTATCACAATTTATTTTATTTATTTATAATTACTAACTTGTTTTTCAGAATCTCCTGTTATTTTTTATTTCCTTACGAGAATCCATCCTCCGCTCCACTCTCAATAAAAGTGTGTAGTAATCATCCCCAAGTACGATTGAATCATACCCAAGTTTGATCACAGATGCGTTGCTTTCCCTGAAACCTAAGATACCTTGTGTATAAGTATAGCCAGCAACCACGCCTCTCTAAACTGAAACTCAAAAATTGCTTCACGGAGGATTGTGAGGGTACGCTTAATTGACAGTAATAAATTTTTATAAACCGTCATCTTTTGGTTTTAGCTTGAAAGTGGCCTACAGTTTAGGATCCGAGGAGGCACTGTTGTCGAGATCTATTTTTTCTCCGCTGCTAATGAGCTGAACTACATTAAACGCGGTAGATATAGATGGTTGGTGGCAGGTCGTCTGACCGGATTCACTAGTATTCTATAAGTTCAATGAAATCTGTCTTTCTTCTAATTCTTACGCCCTTTTAAATACTAACTGATATACATTTTTATTCATTGATGATAAATGATTTTGAGAGGTTTTCGTAGGTACGTACATTTGCCTACGCACGTAAATACCTAAAACATTTAACCCAAAAATGTTATAAATCGTTTTGGAATAAATTAATGCATGATTTTTGTGTAATTAAGAATTCCGTTGCGCAACCTTAATCTCTATCTCTAATGAACTCGTCCGCACCCAAAGCTATAAATAATTTTAAGTCATTCTTTAAATCAAAAATCATGCCCCCATAAATTCAAATATGCCATAATGAACTCATGGTTTTATAAGCTTATCTGTACACAAAACGATGGTTTGAAGCATAAATAAAGAACCTCTCAACCTGATTACATTGACCTCGGGCGAAACAAACAATTATTTTCGTTTGATTTATAATGTTTGCTCTTAATAGCCAGCAAGCTAGTTGCACGGTTGTTTTGATTAAGTTCACACATTGACTTTTATATCTAGCTTCGTAACTTATGACCGTAGGATGATCGTAGGAAAATAAACAAATTTAACGTTTTATAAATAATCAGTCCAGTTAGAGTGAGACTCGCATAAACAGATTGCCAGTTTATAGATATGCCCGATAACCAATTGGCAGTTTCAGAAAAAAACGCTGAAATACTGGAACCTTGTATGGAAAACCAGGTATATTTTCAGCTTTCGTTTATATGTATTATTTGTTGTCATAATCCTCATAGTTGCACATATTCTGTGAAAATTTCAAGTTCCATATATTATGGTTTATGAGAGACCTGTGACGGACGGACGAAAGGACGGCGAAGTTATTAATAGGGTCGTGTTGGCACTCTTTGAGCACGGAACCCTAAATTATACATAAAATAGTCATAACGCAATTCATACAAAGTAATAAAGTGTTAAAAGTACGTTATACAATTGAACACATTATTTTTATAAGTTAAATCTTAGCAACAAAAAAATAAACTGTTTGATTAACTAATAAGTGATAAAACACACATAGAATAAATTGTATAAATATAAAATTTGATTGAATCATTATAACATTAATTATATATTTTTTGCAATGTAATGGTTATTAAATTTAATTCCATTATGTCCAATGTGTACGTCAGATACCCGTCAGATAATGGTACAGTTAGCGCACATTTTTTTAATTTATCGCAACACCTGTATGTATTTTCCTTACTTAACAAATAAACGATTTAATTTGTTAATATTGACACACATAAAACAATAAATAGATATTTGCGTTTCACACACGCCTACTTTCTATTTTAGACTACAAATACGTGTACTTTCTTTGCTGCAGGCAAATCATTATACAATTGTGTTTCATAAAATAGCCGGTGTGTAATATACCTGACATGCAAGATATCTACTTATAGGTAAATCAGCTTGAAGACGTTTATGCACTTGTGTTCATGTAGTGTATAATTTAATACTCTACTATATTATAATATATATTATATATTTATAGCGGCACCACATAATTATAGCCCATAAATAAACAAAAAAAATATATAATTTTTTTTTAATAGGTAGGCACTCAATATTAAACAATCATGAATTTCATTATCTACAAACATTTCGTAGTCATGCTTGTTTGCTCTCTTGTCTTCCATCCCATGCACTGTTAATCATAATTCGTTCTGATATTGCATTTCAAGCTTCGTCTTTACCCCAACATTAATTTCCTCTTCAATAGCATATAGACAAAAAATCTCCGTCCCTCTAAAGTTATGGATTTAAATTTTTGATCAGTAAAATAATACGCAAAAAAAGATTAACAAACAAAATAGCACGACATGTCGCGTCTGGCGATACTTTCATTCGTTTTGACGTACTCTACGTGACAGACTGGTTCATTTCGGTGTAACTCACTGTATGGATATACACAACTACGTACGCAAAAACGTTTTTAAGCTGATCAGACTATACCAAGATAATCGTTGGTTCAAATAGTACAAGTTAGGTACACAACTGAAGTAGTAATGAATGATTCAGACAATTAGTCATGCAATTTGTAAGGATAAGTTACGAGTACAGCCGTACAAGTCTTTAGTTGTTACATTTAATCGTTTCAGTTTTAAGTGTTGTGGAAAGCCTACAAGTTTATCATTTATGTTTGTGCTGTGTAGTAAATAAACACATAGATTTGAAATTTTTTGAATCCATGATTTACCGTGGATTATTTCAACTTTTTTTTATATCTATACCTAGCGATAAGGCAAGTAGTCGCCTATGGGCTAACTTATTCTAAAACTTTAAAAAGTTAAAAATATATGGGGGCCCGATACAAGCAACTGGACTGTTTTTTAAACCTCTCTTTTGAACCGTAAAAGGTAGACACTTGAAAATTTCAGATTATATACAATCATAGTGAAACAATAAATATTAAAATAAAAGTTAAAAAAACCGTGGGTACATTAATAAGAAATGAAACGGAACGGAAAGGAATTTTCGGCGTTTTTTCTGGAATTGCACAACGGAATGTTGGTACAGATCTCTTCGCGTGCATGTCTGACTCACACTTGACCAATTATTATTACATATACAAAAAATTCACAAGCCACAGACGCCCTATTGAAATCGTGCCCCTACGTTGCGTTGGTTCATATCAACCCTGAATGACCCTTTACAAGGAAAGCTACTTAGTTATTATTTGGCAGTTAAAGATCGGGTGACTGAAAACACGCGATGAATTCGGCATTAGGTTTGCTTCTAATATGAATATTACTCATAGAGCATAAAATTAAGTGAAATTTTCCAGAAAGGTTACTTTAGGATAACCTAACCTAATAGAGATGATAATTTGAAAAAATCTCTCGATGTGTAATTTTAATTCCCTCGATACAGTTATACGTGAAAAAAGAAACAATAAAAAATGTATTGATAAGAAGCTAAAAATGCCAAAAATGTGTTTTTGTTAATATTTTCTGAACAACGGCAATGAAGATATATTTGATAGGATATTATTTTAAATGTAAAGTTGAGAAGAAATACAAACTTTTTTTTCAGAAATAACTTGAAATCGTTGCTATTAAATTAAAAAAAAAAATGTAAATAGAGAGTTGATTTTTTAGATTATTTTAGATTACACCGTTTTTGTCACAACTCCAGAATCAGATGACTTTGCTATTCTGTCTTAATATTTCCTCTATGGTTGCCCATAAGTCACCCTTCATGAATTCGAGGCCATTGGATCAAGATGCCAAACGGGTATTGTGGGGTTAATAATAAAGTGTACAATACACGAGGGCAACCGCCAGGGGTTGTAGGGTCCACCAGACACTGGATTAGCCCTAAATCAGACGAATGAAAGGAATAAAGGGAATGCCTGAGTAATTAAAAAACCAATTTGCGAGATACATTGGGATCGTATAGAAAAAGAACAACGAGTAGGGTTGGAGGCGAGGTTGATTATCCCTTTAGGTATATCTTACGATAAGGTTTTTCAAATGGTTTTTTCAAATGCCGCGGCGTTAGTATTTTGTGGTCTGGTAATAAAGAGTAGTCAATTAGTGAAGCTTATGTTGGTTTTTATTTGAGTTATTGTTTCTTTTTACACACAGGATTGTGTGGTTAATTTTTTTTTTTTTAATATTAACCATTTTCTAGATCTAATTACAGACTGAAATATTTATTTGTTTATATGTGACTGTTTTTTTTAACGTGCCAAGTAGCAAACGAGCACGCTGTCCACCTGATGGTAAGTGGTCACTATAGACATTAGGGATGATCCCCGAGTACGATTAAATTGTAGTTGAGGATGACCACAGATGCTACTACTACTACCAATAGATGTTGCTACTCTTGAGGACTAAGATGATCGCATCGCGTTTAACGGCAACGACGTCTCTCCAAACCGAAACATAATAATTGCTTCACGGAGGATTATGAGGGTGGCGGCGGTACCTTCCTGGTCGAACTACATGAGTTCTACCACCTCGCAAATCACATTATGTAATAATTCTCGAAACTCATATTAATATTTAAATTTTACTTACATTTATTCATCTATAGAAGCAGACTTAAAATTCTGGTAACAACAGTAATTACACATACTATTTATTGTAGGTACCTACTTTTATTTATTGACTTGCGATATGGGTCTATATACTTGTTTGGTTTTGGAAAATAAATAATACTTACATTTACTTATGAAAATAAGCAATACTGTCGAATGGAAAACGAGATTACAATTAAATCCCTAAATTTGATTTGGATTTAATCAATCCAAATTATGAGAACGAGCACGTTAAGTTACCAGCTATCGCCTACATAATTAATAAATAAAGCTCAATTAAGGCTAGAGAATGGCTGTCAATGTCCTATTAGCACCAAGACGAGATATAATCGTGGCGAGACAATAACTACCGACGGGGCGCCTTGTTACTGTTTAACTCGCCCGCCCAGCTGGGTGTCGCTCTTGTAAACTAGACAAATTGACAAAAATATGTCTGTACCAACAAACAAGAGTTCGTGTAATAGATTTGCTGGTCCGAGTAGATTAAAACACAGCACTGTTGTATGCAAATATCTATTCAATCGCTTAAGTAAATGGATTCAATAAGTTTCGATACTGTAAGCATACTAGTTGATTATGATTTACTGGACAGTGAACAAGTTGAACGTGTCGCAATTCAATAAACGTGGCAGTAATGCCCACTTCAAGTTGTACTGAACGTTGCAAATAAAATCAAACGCTCCAAGTATTTGAAATTGAAAATTCCTCCAACCTTTGTAAATTAGAGCTATTTATCTGCCTTTAAATTACTGTCGCGTGGTGACTCGAATGAAATTTATCCCCGCGGTGGAATCGATATCACGTCGATTCAATCTTCGCATCCCGTGTCCCGAACGGATCATTGTGGGATATAATTAGTTTTTGTCACTTCACATTGACAAATCCTGTTCGGGACCCGCGGCAGAAGTACGATAGCGCGGACCCTACCACTTATGTCGCGCCAAACCAGCTCTTATCAAGGAGAATATTATTTCAAACGCCCCTGTCAACCCCGATGGGCTTTTCGAACCCCAAATCCAGTTTATTATGAATGAAATTACAGAAATCGAATAAGGTAAACACAACTGAGAGCCAACAAAAGCTTGCACGAAAAAAAGCTAAATTGAATTCAAATTGGTTTCGTCGAGTATTAGGGATAGCCGGGGGATCTTTTCAAGACGAGTTTGAACATGTAACGTGGTAATAATTTAAAGTAGATTTTTTGTTGTAACGCGACAGTCCGTTGGGCGAGATAAAATTACAAAGGTGATTGAATGAAAACACAGACACAATGAAACGAATGCAGGTCAGGATAGGGGTTCGTGTGATTTGAAAGAAGGATAAACAGATACTAATTCTTTTCGATACGTTGGCAGTTTTTGACCTAAAAGTGTTGGCTGAGTTGTTCATCAAGATTTTGATGTTGTTGAATTTAATGACCAGTACCACATAATTATTAGGTAACACATGTTAATATTGCGTAATTCTGGCATCTTTTCTTATAGTTTTTGAAATAATGCTCAGTTTTATTAAATCAATTTGAAAAGTATACTTTTATATGAATTGTATGCAAAGTATATTATATCCACTTAAATTACATGAAAACAAGGTCACAACAACAAACAAAATAAACACAATTATTTTTTACGAATTCTTATTAACTTTTGTTTATTTATTCTTTGATGAAGTTTCTTTTTCATGTCTATTATCAAAAAAAAATATTTTCTTTTTTATTTTTCAGACAGTCAAGTGTTTTATGGCCTGTTTTATTGATGATCATTCCTTTAAGGTTTTAGAATTGAAATTCTATAAAGGATTTGTTTAATTGCATCTAAAGCTAAGCCTTTGGGAGATATTAAATGAGTAATATAATTATTTATTATAAAATATCGTAAGATTTTTCTTTACAGTATTTAGTATATTAATACTATGTTATTTAGTGAAGGTACACTTTACTAAGATAAAAGACTAATTAAAAATAAATTGATATGTAAAAATAATTTAAAATACAGCAAAATAAAACTCCATTCCTTGCCAAAGAAATCCTTCGTTTATGGAGCTCATAAAAGCGATGCACTGTAAAATTGGATACGTAATGTGAAATAAAACTGTTTCACTCACAAGATCGACGTGCGAACTCGCAGCCAAAGATCAACAGGTATGCAAATAGGTTAAAAATGTTAGGATCGCTATATGCTTGATACATCGGCATAGTATATTCTATGTTTCAGATTTTGTATGTTCCTTTTTGTGCTGAGTTTCACGTATCTACAATTAAGGTACTTGAAACTTAAATGCTGTTGAATAAATAGTTTGTTTTAGAAAGACAATTGATAAACGAAACCTGAATAATTTTACCTGCATTCAATACAACTTGACTTGTATTGTTAATATACGTAAGATTATCTAAGTATACGACGAATAGTTAAAATGACAAATTAACAGCAACTTTAGGTAATCATGACAATAGAGTTTACTTAGACAACATTTTAACAAAGTCACTTTTTTTTAAATTGACATATATTTTTTATTTATAAACCGATTAAGATAAAACAAACATTAAATGTTAAGTGAACACTGCCTTTGCCTTAATACATCAGTGAAAACCGATTTTAAATAGAAACAGGTGCTTCTGAGATAAGCGTGCACAAAGTTATAGACAAACACACAAAAATTGGATATTTAAATTTTCATGTACAAACAACGATCACTTACAGATTTATTATGTCTTTACGTGATAAATATACTGTTTTACCTGGGTACACTAGCATACTAAAACATATTCTATTTAAAATCATGTTTGCCAAGCCAAAAAAAAAATTACAAACATTGCCTACCTTATATCGATCATCATTTGTCTTATCCTATTAATTTAGTATTTCTACAGAATATATGTATAATTTTAGCACTTAAGTACATTTTATGGAAACAATCCCTAAGAATTGCGTATAAAATGTAAAACGAACGACGTCCCTTTTGAAATATTGAGGGATTGAAACCTACAGCTGGACATAAACTTTCAAATGCACGGTTTACCTGCCAGAAAGCGTTGAGGTTAACCACGCAAAACGTTCTGACTTTGTTGCCTCCAGCATATTTTATAACGGTTTGTTGAATTGAATTTTGTGGTTATTTATTTAACAGGAGGTCGGGGAGGGAACCGATCCATTTTGTTTGAAACGACTGCGTTTAGACGTCTGTTACGGTTGTATTTTCGACCGCAAACGTAAATGTATTGGAATTACTTGATAATTTTGTACCCCTGCACAGAGTAATAATTTTGTTCAATTATTGGGTGTATTGTGTAAGATAATAAGTTATAAACGGACTTAGTAAGTAAGTAGTAGTCATGTTGTTATGGATATTATGAAATGACAAACATGCAGTCCACCTATCAGTGCATTAAGATGTCTTAAGATGCGAATAACTTAAGATAACTTAAAAGCACAAATAAGAACTCTTAAGAACTGGTATAGTTGCTTCTAGTATAAGTCTGACCAACAACTTTATTTTTAGGACGATACAAAAAATAATTATAACTTTATAATCATTGCTTAGTATTCACTACTTGCCTAATTATTAATTGCATAATTTAATGACTCCCGGTGTAAAGTAAGCAAGATATTGCATGGGATTAGCAAACTAAGGCAATGTCTTCAACGTCGTAAATAAATTCTATCGGTTTTATGGCCAATTCGAGAGCTAAAAGATCGTTAAAACGGTGGGTCCATTAACGTAATCATTCCGGATCCAATAATGTCATACAAACATGCAAAGGTGACTCGACAAGTAGGTACTGAGACACGGTAACTGCACTGGAAATAAGTCTGTGGGAGTCCGAATGGATTGGAACTATCGTGACACTGATTTCTGTCACGAAACCAACTATATTTTGCATGTGTGTATTTTGGTCCTTGAATAACGCTTGCATTTGTTTTTCAATACAATCTAAATTATCTAAAGAATTATAGGAAAAATATCTATTGTGGACGTCTGATCTTTCCAAAAAAAAAAACAAAAATAAAACAGCGTTGGTCGTTTATAACATAGAGGACAAACATTCGAACTGCATTCCAATTATCCTAATACCGATCCTAAGGAAGTATTTATTTATTTAAGTTTAATGTCATTTTACGAAACTTTGCTTACAAAAAGAACCCAACAAAAAAACAATATCAATATGTTTCTATCGAGTACGATTTGTACAGCTAAGTTTTATTCGTAAGAGTAAATAAGTCTATAAAGGTACTCAGTCTTAGTATAAGATGAAACAGTTTTCATATTAATGATTATACATTTTATTATTTAAGTTTAGTTCAGCTACTCTATACTATTCTTATTGCATTTATATAAAAACTAAGTCATTAGAAGATAGTACGGCTACTTGCAGTTCCTTTATTTGCCATGCATAATTAATTTGCAATTAATATTGTAGATAAATACGGCATTAGCTTAGCCCCTATTTGATAAAGGTAATGGAAGATTTATTATATTTGAACAGCGCTTACAACTTTGAATTGATGAAGGGTAATTATCCGGTGCATGTTATAAATGAGGCAGAGAAGCCAGCATAAAATCATTTTATATTGCACTTATATGCGTATTTCGTACCACAAGTTGTTTTCGATGCATCTTTTAAATCTTATGAATGAAAGGGTCTGAAATAATGTTTTATTTTTTATATTTTAAGTAAAACTATTTTGTATACTGATTGTATAAAGTTGTTTAAAGGATTATATATATAAAAATCTTTTATTTCATAATTTTTTTGTATCGTAAGAAAAACTATAAAATATTCAAAAATTGTATATGGTACATAAATATAATCATGTATGTATTAATTAAACTGCTATATTTTTAAATAAAGTCTAAAAATCTAAATGGAATTTATAGGCGTTATATACATATATACAACTAGCTGTACCCTGCGCACGTTGCTACGCCATCAACTAAAATAAACTGTCAAAAATTGGTCGTACCAACTCAGAAA
>DWNR01005073.1:0-10407 GCA_018250455.1 Polygonus leo
AACTTTTTTTTGAATATATTCCATGTACAGACTTTCGACCCTCTTTAGCTTTATTATATGTATAGATAGATATATTTAATGTATTTTGCCAAATCACCATGGACACATTGTTTGTTATTGTAGTAAAAGTTAGTGTTGTAACTAAAAGTTTTATTGTTTTATTTTTCAATTAAATATATATATTTCTTATGAATAAATAGTTTATTTTTTTATCAAAAAGTCCATTTATGCAAGTACTATTAGTTGTTGATAAGAAAAAAATGATGGCTCTTTAAAAACTTAGAATTTTTGTAAATTGTAATTTTTAACTCTTCTGTCTCATAAGGTTTCCGACCCTAGTCTAGCTTATTTAACATAGATTTTATTTCGATTATAATTCTCGTTTTTTTTTTTATTACAAATTGAAAATTGCTGGCAGGACGACGTCCGCCAGGTCAACTAGTATTATATATCATCTGAAGAGTAAAATCTTTTTGTGAACACAATTTTAACAAATAAATAGTCTATGTCATTTCATTGTACATTGCCAGGTGGTAGAACTCATGTAGTTCGACCAGGGAGGTACCACCGCCACCCTCATAATCCTCCGTGAAGTAATTTATTGTGTTTCGGTTAGGAGAGGCGTGGTTGCCGGCTATACTTTAACGCGAGGCGAACATCTTAGTCCTCAGGGGTAGCAACGCATCTGTGGTCCAAATTAGGTATGACTCAATCGTACTTGAGGATGATTACTTATGTCCATGGGCGGCAGTGACCACTTACCATCAGGTGGACTGCATGCTCGTTTCGTAAGGTAGCCTTAACACAATAAAAAAAAATTACATTGTTTGATTATATTTTTTCATAATTTACAGAACTCCGAGTATGGGGACGTCCAGAGTACCTGCAAGCGCTGGAAGGAGTGAACGAAAAGCTGTTGAGGGTATTTAAAGAAATTGCCACCTTCTGGCAGGTTCCCCTTCCCCTCCGTAGGTTGGATATAGTCGCTCTACCTAACTACCAGGGCGTGAAGCCTGCAGATAACTGGGGGCTTATTGTGTTTAAGTAAGTTATCTTGATTATCTTTTTTGTAATACTGGATAGAGTTTACTTCAGCTCCTTTATAAATGAGAAGATTTACCAATTTGTGAAATAGATTACGCTAGTAACATCTAGGATGATCTATTGACGGATTGTTGAGTGATTTTTCTCATTTTCTATAGGTTGCAATATCTTGCAGTCCACCTGATGGTAGGTGGTTCCTGCCGCTCATGGATACTCGTAATCAAACTAAGATATTAAATATATATAAGGCATGAACCTGAGGACTGAAATGGTCGCCTCTTGTATAAGTGACACCATGGTTCCGACCCATAGACAAATTGCCAAATTGATAAACAACAGTTAGGGGGCGTAAATACCACCTTGTAGAATATGTATACAAACGCAACATAACAATCAAATTGCAATAACTCTTGTAAAATAAAATGCAAGGTTCAACCACAATTCCAATCTTTGACCACCAATTCCCTGATGCCAATGTCTAATATCTGATTACCAGGGAAAGTGATTTAAGCAGCCGTGGATACCTCCAGCTGGCCCAGGAACTGTCGTACCAGTGGCTTGGTGCTCTCACCACCCCTGCTTGGTGGTCAGATGCCCATCTGAACAAGGCTCTTGTTGGATACTTGGCAGCGGAAATCGCATTCAAGGTAGGTGGTGAGGTGTGGCGCAAACTAGCTACCATCCCATTCGATCAAGAAATAATAATGTACGAAATTATTATGTACGGATCTGTCATATGGTGTCGTTGTAAAAATTGACATCACCACCTGGACATTTGGACGACTGCAATGGTCACTATCATGAAGTACGACGAGAAGGTTGTCAATACATCGCTGACTTTTAGTCCCATGTATTTTTCTGGAAGAAGCACAGTCCAAATCACAATTATTTATCGAAAAAATCCAGCAATATTTGTATAATATAAATACACTCTGACTAAGTGTACACTCTTTTTTTTAAATACAATACAGTAATTCGACAAAATGAAGAATTTTAAAGCAGGCTATAATTCCTTACAACTACTAATAGGTTCTTAACTATATCCACTAACTACTTAACTACATCAAAACTTGTCGAAACTTCTAATATGCCATAACTGCATAAAAATTCCATTAAACGAAGTAACAAAGTTCTGTTGAGCGAACTAAACATTGTATAATTAATTGCATTAGTGCTTGCTACTTTATGAGTTATCGGCCTTAACTCTGCAAATCCTTAATAGTTAATCTGCTTACTTTATATTTAACTTTATTCCGCCCGCGGCTTCGCATCCGGAACCTATAACAAGATTCTATCATTTATTTCGAATATATTATATTTTTTTCTATGTCTTGGAAAAGTGTTTGCTGCCTGGGGCTTCGAATCCAGTAATACACAATTTGTCATCTATCTCGAATTTATAACTTCTTTTTCTGCTTCGAGAATAGTATTTAATTTCTGGATAAAAATACTCTAACCCTATTTGTGTACCTCTGACAATGTGCGTAGAAAATGTCACGAAGATAGTAAGGGGTGAAAGCGTAACAAATAAGTTATATAGCATAAACATATAATTTAATTTTCACTAGATTATAATTTAAGAAAAAAAGGCAAAAGTGCCCTCATAGATCATCCGACAAGTATGTCGGAAGGTCTGATGATGACTATCGGCGATGATAATACCGGCGTTATACTTAGCGCTGTTATCAAAATTATAAAACTTGAATTATGTATTTTTTGAAGTAGTTTCTGATAGATCACTCATCACTACACCTGAGAAACCGAAAAACAAAAATCATTCGTTTTTCTGTCACACGGCTGTACCTCTTGTACTGTAATATTTAAATATATACTTGAAATCTTAACAGTCTGTTTTTAATTACAAATGGTACTTAGTATAACGTAGTTAGGAACTGCATATGACATTATTCATGTAACATTACAAGTCGGATACAAAACCACCTGTAATGGTCTTAATATTGCACGTGTCAACGAATAACCCTTTCTGCGTAAGTTCGACTTGCACTTGGCTAATTTCATTTGAAGTCTATCCTTGCGTTAATGTTTTGTCTCTCCATTCAGATCAACAACGGGTCAGAAATGGAAGGCAAGTGGCCGATGACGGTCCTCTACTCCTTATACTACGAGTTCAGCAAGCGGTACCCGCACTCCCGCATCACCGGCATGAAGCAGGAGACCGCGTGCACCAAGATCGAGCTGCTCTTCCGCATGTTCAACTACACGCTGGGCGCTGACTCCTTCAAGAAGGGCCTCAGGATGTTCATCGAGTCCAAGTAAGTTCCGATTCTTTTACAGCAATATTGAGTTTAGCACATTTATACACACATCACACATACAAATACACAAACCAAAGCACACACACACACACACACATACACAAGTAGGAAGTGTTAGAGTTATTACACTCACACATACACAAAAACACACGCACTTGCATACACGTATGTACTTGAACTCCATACGCTCAAGGAAATTAACATATATTCATTAAATCCATAAATCAATAATATTAAACTTTTTAATTTCTAAATCTTAAATGGAAAGTACGAATTACTTACATGATTCGAAAAAATATTATTCTAGTTTATTGTAGACTTTTGTCTATTTAAGTCTTTTTTTTCACATAATGGCGTAAACTCAGTGACGAAACAAATATCAAACTAGGAAACTTATAGCCTCCGTCCTGGTAAAGTTTCTAGCCGCTCGTCGCATGAATAAATTTGCTTACAAATGGTGCTTATTTACAATGAAGCTGTTTAAGCATCAGGTAAGCCTCGGAAACTTAGCGATATTACGTTGTTCTATGCTATTTGCTTATGTATTTGAAGTAATATTTGGGACTTTTTATCGTATAAAGGTAGCAAACGAGCATGCAGTCCATCTGATGGTAAGTGGTCACTGACGCCAATGGTCATCAGTAATCATTAAAAGCACGGTCAAACCATACCTAAGTTTGATCACAGCTGCGTTGCTACTCCTGAGGACTAAGCTGTTCACCTCGCGTATAGCCGGTAAATACGCTTCTCCAAACCGAAACACAAAAAGTGCTTCACGAATTATGAGGGTGGAGGTGGTACTTCCCCGTTCGAACTAAACGAGTTCTACCACCTTGATAAATGTAGCAAAAGGCTTTGTAGTCAGATAAAACATACCCGACACCATATGTTTTGCGACCTCTGGTGGCTAAGGGTTCTTCCGCATGTAATTATCGCCAGCATCCACGGCTCTTCTAAATAGAAACACAATAATTGCTTAACGGATGATTATGACAACCAGTTCGCGGTGGGAGGTAACATCGGTACATACATTTCTGTAGTCTATTAGCACTTTGTGTTTCGGTCGGAAAGGTATGTTGACGGTCGCGCTTATAAAGGAGGCCACTATATCAGCACTGAGAGGTGGCAACGAATCTGTGATCTTCAAGCAGAACTTCAATCTGATGTTGATTATAGATATGACATGACATGAGTGACATACCACTTGCCAGGGGATATACATGTTCGTTTGGTACTTTCATGCTCGTCGACTGTACGTCGCAGAGTCTACTTACCCTGATGATGCTCCGTTTTGGAGCGAACATGTGTTGGTGATAGTATGTATGTTGGTATATATTTTGATTTTCTGTAGTGCGAGATGTAGATGCGAGATGTAGATGCGTCCTTTGTGGGAGGGAGGCCATAAAAATATATAAAAAAATATATACCATCATACATGGTGCACGCGGATTGTTGCGAAGTAGTTTTAACCTAACCTTATACTTTCATGCTATAAAAAATATTTTGCAGGAAATTCAAGACATTCACCGGAGACGACATCTGGTCTGCATTGAACACGGCGGCGTTCTCCGACGGCAAGATCCCGAAGGTGGTGGACGTGAAGACGGTTGCCACGAGCTGGATCGACAAGGACCGGCTGCCACTCATCACTGTCAAGAGGGACCGTGATACTCATGAAATTGTTTTGTCGCAGGTTTATCATTTATAATTATCATTATATTTACTTATCATCATCATCATCATTTATTTTATTAATAGTTTGAATAAAGCGAATGACAATATCTGATGGCAAGTAGTCACAGCTGCCCATGGATATTATAACTATTCCAAATACAATTGAATTGTAACACTTTGACCCCAAGATGCATTTCATTGCTACCGTTGAGGACTAAAGCTTTCGCCACAAGTGTAGTTTAGCCAGCAACCACACCTCTTGAAGTTCGTCCACTCTTCTCTTTGAACTCTTTGAAGCTACTTAATCCATTTTAAAGAAACTTTCATTTAGTATGTGATCACAATAATTGCTTCGCGGAAGATTCTGAGGGATGGAAAGGTATTGTAAGAGTTCTATCACCTAGTGTCGTATTTAATTCATAGAAATCTTTTTAAAACAGAAAGTGTATCTTCGCGAACGTCCTCACGACGTCCCGGATGCAGCACGGATGTCTTGGTGGATACCCGTCGTGTTGGTACGGAGCGAGAAATTGGACTTCACCAACACAGCGCCCATAGCTTGGATGAAGGACAAGGAGAAGAAAGTAGCAGATATGCTTGGAAAAGACAACTTTATTATCTTGAATCCAGAAGAAATCGGTAAGTTGTTTTTTGGTGTATGGAAGTGGCAAATGAGCAAGCAGTTCTTCTGAGAGCTAGTGGTCACTGCTGCTTATTGATACCTGTTACCAGCTTCAACTAGGATTTAATTTTTACTGAAGGCTGATCACAGATGCAAGCACCGTCACACCTTTCCTATTGAAACGGCAATTGTTAATATATTTCTGCTGCGACTGGATGTGGCAGTGGTACAGCTCCGGGCAAAGTATTTATGCTTTGCCCGGAGCTGTACCCGGTGCCCGCTGCCCGGCGGTTTACCACCCCTTACCGTCTGGTAACCCATTTGGAATAACTTTCATTATAGAAGGTTAACAAATTAATATAATGATATAAATATTTCATCTGAACAATACTCGTACATGAGTTATTATAAGCATGCAGTCGATCTGTCAGTAATTGGGCACTGCCGCCCGTAGGTATTTGTAATCATACTCTAGTATGATTGAATAGTAACAGAGGTAACTATTTAATCACAGATTTTTTGATACCCGTTAGGATAAGGTGTTCGTCTCGTGATTGACGTGGCCAGCAAACACGTTTCTATAAAAGCGAAAGACGAGAGTTGCTTCAAGGAGGATTAAATGGGTGGCAGTGTTACCCCCTGATCAAACTAAACAAGTTTTATCAATGGGTAGAAGTAATCATGACAGGCTGATAGGAAATGTACTAAAAATACACGAATTTAATAAATATTCTCTTTCAGCTCCATTCCCAGTAAACTATGAAGAAGATAACTGGAACCGTCTGTCAACGTTTCTTCAAAGTGAAAAGCGGTCAGTTATCCCCGAGCTGACCCGCGCCAAGCTGCTGCATGACGCATGGAACCTTGCGTACGCTGGGGAACTGTCTTTCGCGACTGCATTCAACATGACTCTGTTCTTGAAACAAGAGAGGCATCACTTGGTATGGGACCCCATCTTCACCATGATCGACCATATCGGAAGACACATCTGTCAGTGCA
The DNA here is from genome assembly GCA_018250455.1 of Polygonus leo. Taxonomy (NCBI): domain Eukaryota; kingdom Metazoa; phylum Arthropoda; class Insecta; order Lepidoptera; family Hesperiidae; genus Polygonus; species Polygonus leo. The sequence goes on from DWNR01005073.1 coordinate 6,616, forward strand.
TCCATGATAAATTTCAGGTAAGCTATTTCTAATATATGGTTCAATAATAAATCGACTTAATGTTTTACGCGTTAGCTTCGTCTATTGTGAATATATTTTATGATTATTTTTATCAGACCTATCTGATATTATTACCCTTGACATATTGGGGGTGGTCTCATTTAAATTTCGAGAACAACTTTTGCCCCTAAGGATCTCAAAATATAGTTGATTTTTTTACCATATGATTTTAATTTTATCAACTAAACGATTTTATTCCATACTAGCTGTGCCCGCGGCTCCGCCCGCTACCCCTTCTTTTAGGGGGAATTTTTATGGTCTAAAACACGGCCGGAGATCGTCTCGACAGATTAGTCAAGTTGGCATCAAAATCCGTTAAGCCGTTTTTACGTGATGCGCGGTCAAATAAACAGACAAACAGATAAACAGACAAACAGATAAACAGACAAACAGATAAACAGACAAAAAATCTAAAAACGGTTGGAACGTGTTCTGTTATCGATTCTAAGTATCCCCAGCTAATTTTTTTTCGAATATCTTCCATGTACCGTACAGACTTTTGACCCTCTTTAGCTTTATTATATGTATAGATTACTCAACAATGGATTCAAACATACATGTGTACGATATCAATATATTAATACGTAAAGCAAAAACTTTGTACCTACCCCTTTTTAGAGACATTACGGAGGCGGAGGAGTATGAAAATTGACAGGGTTAAAATTTATATAGAGAAGAAGGGCAGAAACCTAATATTTCTATAATTATTGCACTATAAATACATTATTTTTATTAAAAAAAAACGTTACACACAGTACCTTACATTTCGCACCTATATGTGTATGGGTAAAGTCTGTTGTCAACCTGACTTCATGTCATTTAATGTCAATAATTTATTATTATTACCATATGCATATTTTGTTTATTTAGAAATATATGCAAAAAACGGTTTTCTTTATTTCAATCTTTATTTTATGGACTTTTTTTATTATGCTCGAATTTCGAGCAAAAGGCGACCTCTAGTAGAAATAAATAAACGTATCATATCCATAACTGAGTAACATAAAATTATCGAAAATATAACCTGGCCAAAGATAATAATCACAAAGTAATTAATGTGTCATTCCACGTGGAATTTCATTTGCTGACAAATTAATTGACATTAATAACGACATTGTAGAGACGGCAAATAATTGGATACAATCAATCGGAAACTCGTTTATTTGAAGAATTCGTGATTGATATTTGCTTTTATATTATATAATATGTGTTCTATCTGAATTATTTAAAAGTTGTTACTCTTTGACGATGTTCCCAATAGTAGTTTTGATGAAATACTGTTTAGCAAAATTAATTGAAAAAAATCGGTTATGACTAATAAATGATAATAAAACAGCCAAGGGCGAGTCGGACCGGCACACGAAGGGTTCCGTGCCGTATAATTACAATAACAGATGACATTGTGAACAATTTGAATTTAGTTTTAAAGGTAGTTCTTTAATTAACAACTATATTGCGTTGCTTGAACATATATTTCTAAAAATATTTTTATAAGAAACTTTACTATTAATTTGTTTTATTTATTTTTATAAAGATTATAACAATAAAATTAATACACATTGTGTGTGTGTGTGTGTGTTAGACTGTATGCCTTTATTTACGTATGCTTCAGTCACGATTTTTTAAAATCAAACTGTAACCACAAAAAAATTTGATCCTTTCTTATTCTATCTGTGATTATCTTTTTCTCATAAATATGTGTCTCTGCTTCCGAATACTAATTTTGAATACTTTTTGAGCTGTCCAGAATAACTTTAATATCTCGGAAGAATGTAAGCTCTGCTTTATCAATTATTTTATACAACGCAAAACTAGATGTCGCCGTCGTCGTTGAGTATGGTTTGCAGCACGTACGCTCATTGTTTTTAAACTTTTAAACGTCAAATTTTAATAATCGCATTTCATTTTAAACACGTTATTCGTACATTTAATTACTGATATAACCCTCACAAGGGAAATCATCGTCGTATCGCCGCAAATATTGAAATTAAAAACCGGGAAGCAATTAATACTGCAAATAATTTACCTGCTCAATTAAGGAATGAAATTAGAAGTGCAACGAGATGTGCTCTCTATACAATTAACTGCTATAGGTACTGGTCTCCTCCGATATTCAATAAAAAAAAATTAAAACTTAATTCTTATCTACCCCGTTAGGGATTTGGCGTGAAGATGTGCGTGTGTTTGTAAATTTTTACCGTATAAAGCTAGCAAACGAGCATACAGTCCACTTGATGGTAAATGGTCACAGGGTTTATCACAGATGCGTTGCTACCCCTGAGGAATAAGATGTTCGCCTCGTGTATAAGCGTAGCCGGCAACCAGGCCTATCCATACCGAAACACAATACTTGCTTCACGGAAGATTATGAGGGAGGCGGGGGGACCTCCCCGGTCGCACTAAACAAGTTCAACGCCCTAGTTATCTCTATGAGCTATAGCTATCATATGTAGAACCTCGTTTTCTTCTAAAATTCCACGAACGAAATCGCGTGCAGCAGCTTGTGTACTATAAAATTGTACACAATTAAATTGATGTAGCAGGTAGCATGCGCCGCGATCGTTGTTAAAAAACTTTTCCCGCCCAAAACCACGTATCGCACGAATTGTCACGAACTGTCTGATTCGACCTACATTTTTTAGATTCCATTTTTCAGCTGCCTAAAACAAGTGATGTTATTTATGTACTGTACCGAGGACGAAGCCTTTGTTTTTTCCTGCAACAGCTGACCTGCCCGACCTCGCTGCCTGAAATAAGATAAAAACTCATTGTGGTCGCGTCACTTTCCTGAATAAGAAATACAGTTTACGTTTAAATTAATGTTATTAAACTTGTTGTTAAATTGTAACTATGTAAGCAAATCTATACTAATATTATAAAAGTGAATGTAAATTTGTTTGTTACAGTTTCACGCCAAAACTACTGAACAAATTGTAATGAAATTTGGTACACAAATAGAGTGAACCTTAGAAAAGAACATAGGGTAGTTTAAATTGTATGAAGTTTTGTCATCTTCGAAGATAAAAACATGGAACTTTTTATTTGGGCACTGGATAGGGAGTAAATAAATATTTGTACTAGAAGTCTTTGACATTTCGACTCCGACGATGAAAAATTTAAAAATTAAAAATTAAAAAATAAATAAAACGCGAGCGAAGCCGCAGGTAAAAGCTAGTAAATAATAAATTTGACTTCGTCTGTCCTAAAGTATATTATGAGAAAATGAATAAACATTCTCGCTAACAAAATATAAACACAATATGAGATATCTTTGTAGAAGATTTTTCTTGAGATAAAATATTTAGTCAATACTAGCCGCCCTAGATTATGTTAGCTTAGATATTTATTCGAGAATATGTAACCAAGATATTTCTTATCTATATAATATCCTTGGGCAAAATGTTCTTGGAGAAAAATATATTATCACTCATTCTTCATATCATAGTATTATTTTCAGCCGTGAATTTTATGAGTTGTTAGTTCTTTTATACTCAAGTTTAAGGTACAAAAACTGGACAGGCGCGAGTTGAAATAGTGTCGACAGGGTTCCGAATGATGAATAAATTATAGTATTAATCTGGATTTATTTCAACTAGCTGACCCGGCAAACGTTGTTTTGCCAAATAATAAATAAAATTAATAATGAACAGCGGTTAAAGAAAATTGATGTCTACACCTATTTTTTTATTGTGTAAATGTAGCAAACGAGCATGCAGTCCACCTGATGGTAAG
>DWNR01005074.1:0-10407 GCA_018250455.1 Polygonus leo
AATACACAGAAAAAAAAAAATCTTCATCCACCCGAAGACCGACATCCGCGCGGACGGAGTCGCGGGCGGAAGCTAGTAAATAAATAAACATGTTCCGCGTTCTTCGCTAGATAGTAATACTACGCCCACTTTCGCGGCTAACTGGCAATTTGTATTTTTTGTATTATATTGTGTTGATAAAGTGTGTTTGCTGGTGATTTATACAAGAGGCATCCATCGCAGTCATCAAGGTGTAATTATGCGCATGAGCTGCGTCCCCTTCCATAACATTAAATAAGCCTCACGAAGTCCAAATTTAATAAAACGTCTAATTTCATTTATATCAGAATAATCAGAAGAGAAAGTATGTCTTTGTTTAAGTAAAGGGTGCAAAATTAATTAGGCAGGAAAGAGGGGGATGAGTGTTAAGACGTCGTACTCGTGATAAGAATTTTAAATGGTTCCTTCATTCGTGACTTCAGTTTCAGAATTACTTGAGAACAAACCCCCGCAGCTATGTTTAGTTTTTTAAACTTTTCCAGTCCTAGCAGACTCCAAAAGGAAGAAGCTTTTTTATTGTATAAAGTTAGCTAACGAGCATGCAGTCCACCTGATGGTAAGTGATCACTGCCGACCATGAACATCAGTAATCATCCCCAAGCACAATTAAATAATACCTTAGTGTGATCACAGGTGCGTTGCTACCCCTGAGGACTAAAATGTTCGCCTCGTGTGTAAGTATAGCCGGCAACCACGCGTCTCCAAACCGAGATACAAAAATTGCTTCGCGGAGGATTGCGGTGGCGGTGAAGGTGGCGGTGGTACCTCCCCGGTCGAGTTCTACCACCTAGCAATAAATTGTGAAATCTGTAGTTACTAGTTCTTAAATAGTTTTCAGATTTAGCTGATGGGGATGGAAATAAATCTACTGGGTTGCTAAGAGGTACTAGTACTCTCTGGTGGTAGAACTTGATGTTTGAAGGTGAACTTGAAGTACCACCACTTGTATATAGGTGGTAGAACTCGTGTAGTTCGACCGGGGAGGTACCACCGCCACCCTAATAATCCTCCATGAAGCAATTTATTGTGTTTCGGTATGGAGAGGAGTGGTTGCCAGCTATACTTAAATGCGAGGCGAACATCTTAGCCCTCAGGGGTAGCAATGCATCTGTGATCAAACTTAGGTACGGCTCAATCGTACTTGAGGATGATTACTGATGTCCATGGGCGGCAGTGACCACTTAACATCAGGTGGACTGCATGCTCGTTTGCTACCTTTACACAAAAAAAAAACCACCGCTACACATAATTGGGGCGGTAATCTATTTTAATGACTTTAGTAAAAAAATCTTAATTCAGTTTCATACTTTATCACAAAAGAAATCATTTCTCATTGTCACATTTGTAAACAAATGTTTGGGTGAGATGATTTTTGATAAGTACGTACTGTAAAAAATAATACAAGTGTGATACTGAATATCTGTAAATACAAATCCTCTCTGAAATATGGAGTAACTTTGATTGAAGTTTAGAAAAATAAGTTTCAAGCCCATGTGAAGTTTAATTTATGTCGCTAAAAGTAAAACTTTACAATTTCATTTATTTTTGCGACAAACACGCGTACATCGACAAAGTTTTGTCGATGAATAATTTCCGACCAGGCTGTAACCCTGATATTATTAATTAACTGTGGAATCGTCGCAATTAGCGACCTCATTTCATCCAATAGGGCTTCGATAAATAACCAACTGATATTTATCAAGTTTTACTAGGTATGTTTTGACGCATAAATAATTATTATTTAATTGAAGTTATGAATTATTTTATCTCTATTTCTTCTTTTATGTCTATTTATACCACCACCTATCACCACATTTATTTATTTATACTATTACTAACGGATCCCGCAAACATTGTTCAGTCAATAATGTTGTATTATCGTGAAAAAATGTAGGTCTGAATAGAGATTTAACTATCCTATCTCATAAATTGGACTAAGTTACACATACACAAAAGTTCATTTAAATCAATTTAGTAGCTTCGGAATTTATACTTAACATACATCATGACACGATATCTTATGTATAAAATTCTCGTATCACATGTTAGTAACCATACTCCTCCGAAAGATGACTTGAACGACTTGAACGATTTTTATGAAATTCAGTTGCATACTGTATTCAGTAGGCTACTATCTATTTTTCATACCCCTAAGTGATAACGGTTGTCCACCCGTAACATTTATTTTTTATTTTTTGGATTTTTTTTTATAATGTGGCATTAAAAATACATAGGTAAATTTTCACCCTTCTATCAACCAACCAACCAACTGGTTTTTATTTATATATAAAGATATTACGAAGCAAGTACTCCGTCGCCTGTACTTCTGGACGCTATAAATTTGAAACTAGCGAATAGATTTAACATTTTTAACATTGCACGGAATGGTTTCTTGCCACCTGTGAACTTTTAAAAATATGAATATTAGTGCTGCCAACTTAATACCAATAAGACTACATTTTATCTGTAATTAATTACGTTGGTTATTACCATATCGATAGATATAAAGTATTATTATGTACGTGTAATAGAAAACTCGGTATCAGATTTAATAACGAGCTAATTTAATTATGGAAATTTTATATAACTTCATATCGGAAAATATCCTTAGGGAGGTTTGAGTAATTTTGCCAAATTTTACGACTCTGCCGGCATTTTATTGACACGTCTCCCACGGGATTCTGTATGAATTATTTATGAACTACGATATAATGGTAACTTTGGTTCCTACGGTGTGGTAGTGGTAATACAGGTATAGGCTTTTACGCGTTTAGAATGTGTTTAGAATGTTATCTGAATTGTAGCGATAGAATGTTATCTGAAGTGAAATAGAGTGATGGATATCTTTTTGGTTTGCGGGTTTTATTATTTTTTTGTATTTTTATCGCATAAAATTACGAAATCAGCTTGAGTAATGGGTAAGTTATCTATGCCGTCCATGGCGGTGGTACCAATCTGGTCACGAGGTTTACTACCTGATCTATTTCTGGTAGAGCTCGTTTAGTTCGACCGGGGTCAACCTTAGATATAATTTAATTGTACTTGGGGATGATTATTAACGTCAATGGGTGGCAGTGACCACTAACCATTAGGTGGACTGCACGCTCATTTGCTACATAAGTATGATAAATAAGACCTGATCTGTATCTGTAGTTACAGCTAATAAAAGAATTTGCAGCCTACCCAAGACATTTAGGGTACCTTTGAAAAGAACTATACAATTTTCAACCTAAATTATGAATGTTAACCGCGCCCGAAGAAATTACAAACTTGTTTTACGCAGGATAAAGAGGTGATCTAAGTGATAAGCTCAAACTACAGCTTCGTCACTCCAGACAAGACATTTGGGACATAAAATAGGTCTACCTACGTGTTAGTCTTACTCAGGCTTACATTAATCCTTGTTGATTGAGGAGATAGCGCTTTATGTATAAGATTTTGTGGAAATGCTACCTTTCTGATCAAAAAAATATCTTGTAAACTGTTGATACACAGATTACTAGTATAAGATAGGTGTTAATAAAAATATTTGAGAGTAACAATTGTTGTTACAGTAATCTTCTCAAAAGCCTGTAGCTAACCCTAAGTTAGCCTAGTTTGTATAAGTCAATATAACGTATCATGTTTGACAAAACACAATCTGCTATGTTTTAACTATTTATCTACAAATTTATGATGAAATATTCAAGTATTTTCACATAAATGTAACTTTAATCGAATTACATCAAAGTACGTGCCACTTTAAAGGAATTAATTTAGGGAGGTAATTTTACGTATTGACAAATTTTGAATATTCAAAGAACAGGGATCCGATATTGTATTGAGAAGCTTTTGTAAAATTTGCAAGCTTTTGTAAAGGACTGAATCCGCTTATATCGCACTTCCCTAGAAACGTTACCAAAGACACAAGAAGTGTGGAATTTGCAATATTTATTAGTGAAAGGAGCCATATATTTCGGTGTAATCGCATCCCATAATACCCCTTGAGCATACTAAGTAATTAACAACATAAGGCGGAACCAATTTAATAATTTATTTTGTTACCGTATGAGAATGGCTGCAAATTAATAATAAATAAACCAGAAATCTCGTCCCGGGTCCATAATTGTTCTAACGTTGGAAACGTTACCATTATTTGATAAATAAATAAGAAATTAATCTAACTTCTTATCTATGATTTAATTTAATTAAAACTTCTTAAACATACACTTTTGCCAGGTGTTAGAAGTCCGAAAGGTACAATCGCCACCCTCACAATCCGCCGTGAAGCAATTCTTGCGTTTCGGTTTGGCGAGGCGTGGTTGCCGACTGTACTTTTGAATAAGGCGAACGTATTAGTCCTCAGGGGTAGCAAGGCTGTGGCATAGTAGGAATGTGTGTTCTAGTCAGCAATGTATACCTATATATTTTCAATTTAAGCGGTTTTGAAACAAAACGTGCTTCAAAAATTATTATTACCTATTTAACTCAAAAACATCTTTAGAATTGGAATATGACATAATCTCCTTTGAGGAACACACTTTTTAATAAAAAAATATCAAAATCGATTTATGGCAGGCGGAGATTACACATATTTAATTTCTATTCATAAAACTGAAAACAATCAGTGAAATCGAGATCTGTTCTACATTTTTGATTTAAGTCAAAAATTAATAAAAAGCAGACGCATCTGTAATAACGTGAATAGCAGAAAATATTAGTCTTCCGTGTCTATTTTTGTCATTACTCGCCGCTCACATCAAAGAATCCGATGGTTTTATGTTTAGGTTTTTGTGTGCATCGCCAAAGTCGTCGCCATTAAGATTAGTAGTCTATCCCAATTTATACTGCATTCTGTAAACAAAGCACTATTCTGTTCCGCTGTTTAGGCTGTCTGTTAGTTCGTAATAGAGTCGAATAGAATCGAATATATAAAGAGAGGATTAAAAATGATCCTATTATGGGATGCGTGTGTCTCTATATCATGCTATTTGTGAAGATGAATTCTTAATAGTCTTTTGGAGTGAAGGGGAAGAAGAAAAGGGACGCGAATTTCACGGCGAGCATTCCTGACTTCTACCGTAAACCATCTTATTTTTAACGTTAATGAAAATATAAAAGTTTGTAAAGTTTATACTCATTCTATCTTTAACCAGTAACTTATATATTTTTTTAGGTTTATAGTTTGATACGCATTGCCAAGAATGCAGATTTATAATTAGTCTATCCTAATATTCTACATACTTTTATCAACAAATTACATTTTTTCAGAGTGTCTGTTACTTTCTAATATTAAAGTGCATTAGAAATTGTTTAATTTTGCGTCGCGATATATTCAAGCATGTACACAGTATGACTCTATAGCATGCTATTTAACAATGTTTGGATGAATTGTAAAATATATCTCGATTAAATTGTAAGACTGAAATAAAATTGAAGTGACTTCATGCTTTGGTCCCATTTTTTGAATACCTATCACTTACAACGTTTGTTCGATTACAAGATTTACCAATGATGTCGATAACATTGTTTTTCTTGCTAGTAAAACAAAAATAATCTTTGTAACGTTTATGCTGCTAACACATTATCTGAAATGAACAGTTTTATTAGTCCTTAACACTAATTAGTCCTAAATCATATAGGATATAAAAAGTATGTAACACAACTTTGATGTATTCGTACCTCTTTGTATCTACTTAGCCTTTTCTGCGAAACCAATGTGAAAGACATATAAATCGATTTAACAGTAAGTGCCGATTTTTTTCCTTTAGTCTCTGGTCAAATTAGACAATAGGAAGTGTCCCGCAATTACTTATTCAATACTTAAGTCTGCACACGCTTAGTTCTGTACTAAGACACAAAGGCAGAAGGAATAGTAAATTAGCACGAGATCCGGTTGCTAAAACGTAAGCTCTCTTTTAATTTGCAAATGGGAATGCACTTGCTAATTTCTGTTCCGGACTGTTTGTAATTTCGTGCTTGCACGCCACTTTAAAGTTAATGTTATTTAGAGTGTTTATTCTCTAAACAAGATAGCTAAGGAATTAAATTTATTTTCCTTTGCCACTATCTTGCGAATAATTGTGTTTACACACGGCTCTGTTTGTACTCGTGTGGTGAAATAAATTTTGTGGCGGAATATCTTAGCACTTGTACGTTAGGTGTGTACATAGTTTTGTGTACATGATTGTACTATTAAACGTAATGTGACATTAAGAAAAGCCTATGTTTAAAGCAAATAATTTATAGAATTTAAAATTTTTTTGTTAATAGTTTTATAGTTAATATAGGTGCCTTCACGGAATTCGAAGATGGAGACATTAACGTTAGGCCATGCTTGTATCTAAAATAAACATCTTTTCAAGCGATAAGCCCATGAAGTTGGTCTCATAAGAGCCATTCTTGCTCCGATTCTAGCCATTGCCGAGCTGAGCCAAGAAAAGAAAACATTTTATTTTTATTTTTAGTCGTATTTTGACTAGGATTTTTTCAGTCAACCCACTCACAAATGATTTAACGGTTTAAATGTCATATAAAAGTCGGTCGGTTCTAATTCGGATCTTAAATCATATTCGTAGAACCAATTTCGCGCCTTTTTTAAAGAACCCCATTATTGTACAGCTACCAGGTGGTAGAATTCATGTAGTTCGACCGGGGAGATACCACTACCGCTACCCTCATAATCCTCCGTGTAGCAATTCTTGCGTTTCGGTTTAAAGAGGCGTGGTTGGCGGCTATACTTATGAACGAGGTAAACATTTTAGTGCTCAGGGGTAGTAACGCATCAGGGATCAACCTCAGGTAAAATTAAATCGTACCTGGGAATGATTACTAATGTCCATGGGCGGCAGTGGCCACTTACCATCAGGTGGACTGCATGCTAATTTGCTACTATATTTCATAAAAAAGCTGCAATTGATGGGTAGTAGTGAGTAAATCGGGATATATCCAGGGATCGTTAGTGTATATTCGTATGAGGTGTCCAATGGGAATATTAAATAACAGGTATTCATTAGTATTGAAAAGGTTCAATATTTTGAATACAATTCAATAAATTTTGGAATGAAGGGATTATGAATAATTTATTGGTCTGGATTGCGTGACCATTACGATAAGGAATAAATTATTACTTCGAATAAATTCTTCTTCAGGATTTGTCTTATAAAAGTGGAACAAAGAAAAAAGAATAAAAAAACATTACAGGCATATGAATTTGTATATCTCAATATACCGCGTGTCTCAATAAATGTATTTGTAGATTTCTCCAATTGAATACACTTCGAATATATGTAAAAAGTAATTTTCTATAAGTCAGTGGCTGATAGAGAAAACAAATGTTCTAGGCGTTTATTATTTAAAAAAATACCTATAATCTTTATTCAGAGTTATACTTTATATGTAGGTATAGCAAATATAATAAATAAGATTCACAAATCCCTTGAGAATAATAACGTTCTAAAAACAATAATAATGATTGTCTTATTTAAATCGTAATCGTCTAAAGACAACATGGAAGATATTTAGAAGAAAACGATACTGTGGGTCGTTAGTAAGGAGTACTCCAAAACAATGATTTTAAGACTTGCTGTCTGAATAATTCACGGCTCGAGCACGAATCTCAGAAACGGCTGACACGATTTGAATGCAGTTGTCACTGATGTATTGTGGCAATTTTATTTCAATCAGTTCGTAAACAAAAAAGTCATGTCAATTTAAAAAATACGTCGTACCTACCTTTGTGACATGATGACATATATATATATAGTGTGATGTTATGATATCAAATCATGTAAACAGCCCCAGTAGCTAGTATAGAATAAAGCTGATCGTTTATTGGAAATAATTAAAAATTACTATTGCGGTAAATCAGCTCGAAATCGAATACTCAAAATTACGTAACGAGGAAGTTAATAAATAAAACGAAATAAAACATTTTCAGCATACCGGTAAATCTCCTCTGTGAATTCCTTTCGAAGATATTTTCAGCCATATTCCTTCGTACATCGTTTTGAAAACCGTCCTAAAAATAATAACCATTAAAAAGCAAATGGAAATATATTATGTTTTAAATTTAGTATCGTCATATAAATTACTGCAGCTTTGGTATTTATAAACCACTTATTTTCTGTTAACGTTTTGAGTGAGTTGGCTTTGTTTGTTAGTTTATTTGTACTAATCTACATAACAATATTTTCATTACGTGATGCGTATTTATACGAAATTATAGAGAAACGTATTATCGGTACATTGTATAATATTGACAACTAAGTGCTATATACCTGCCATATAAAGTATCATTTTTTCCCGTTTTTGCACCATTTTCGTGATACTCCGCTCCTGTTGGTCGTAGCGAAATAGCCTATAATCCTTCTCAATAAATAGACTATTCCACACTTAAATATTTTTCAATTCGAATCAGTAATTCCTGAGATTAGTGCGTTCAAACAAACAAACAATTTTATAATATTAGTATAGATTTTGGTCTTTTCGAATTTCGTTAACCAAGTTACCTCATATACTAGGACTAATTAATGGTGACATATTAATTGTTAATTAATTGAATTAATTGTTAATTAATATGAAAAAACAAAGAAGAATAACGAGAGAAAATCCGACTAGTTGTATTTTTATTAATCTCCGAGACTAACTCATACCTTTAATTAAAAGTTACACCTTGAACAGTTGTTGGCTGTAAAAATTCAAGCCAGGTTGGTTGAGTTATATTGCTTTATGTCGTAACCTTTTTACTTTTTCTTAATTTTTCCCACGCCTTATTCTACGGCCAATGCCAATCTGTCGTGACCTCTTTTTTATATAAAATATTAAATACAGCATAGACTATTCAGAAATACTGACTTTAATATTCAATTGCTATTGGGACTGCTTCAGTTCAGTAAAGTCTTTTTGTGCCAAAATCTTTTATTACAATATTTTCGAAGTATGAATATGTAATATAGAAAAACGGCAAAGTATCCAAGTATTTCGCAAGAAACATTCCTGCAATTTTAAATATGTGACAGATGTGGTATTCGCCGTAAGATTTATTACTTGTAGTATAGTTAATTTAACTATACATATATTTTAATTAAACATAAATAACATTCACGTAGCGAGTACGAACCGAGCGTTTAGTTATAGCTCAACATAACAGTTATATTCAAGTAATTTCGAATCTTATGATCATGCTGTTAAAGTCCACGTGATGTGTGATGAAGCAGAAGCTGGGGTGTCGTAAACAGATGTCCCTCGACATTAAAGAGTTAATTATCTATCTAAGAATATCACCAGGAATGGCTCCCTAGGGAATCGCAGGCGGTTCTCGTGTTTCCTTTATTTTGGTATACGAAACGTGGTGAAGACGTGGGTAACGTGATATGTTTTATCTTTTATATCTTCTTAGTAATTTGTTTCAGTTAGTTTGTTTCTGTCTTTATTAGTTAGAATTTTGTATCGAGTAAATCATTTAAGCCTGTAAATTTTATTAAAATTTATTTGTTATTTCTTCAAGTGTATTTATTGGTGTTAGATATGATGAGTGGACGAACAAAACGGCGTGGATATTTAGATATTTATCTCAATAATCTTTTTATGGATTCGTGTTTTGTAATTTTTTTCATTCTGTTAAAGAAAACAGTCAACGAAAACGGGATTTTACATTTATAAATAAATATTAACATAATAAATCAAAATTATAACATAATATATGTTTTAGAACAGTGTCATTTTGTTTACTGTCAGTAAAGTATATTTTTTCAAATTGTATAAAATAGCAGAGTGTATATTATTAATCAATTCAACGATTATTAAAAAAAATATAACACAATCAAGTGATTAAGCAGACGTTATCGGAATCTAAACGTTATTGTGACGACCCGCGTGACGGTCGCAGAGGGTTCCGGATTCGATTCCCTGCCATCAGACATTACGATATGATGAAATTACGATTTCTCTTGACCTAAAGAAACCTGCAATCATGCTATATCAGTTCTATATTTGTTTAGCTTATCCTCAGGATCATATTTATATGTCACTAGCAAGGCGACCAAGCTTCGCTCGGATATTTTTAATATAAGCACAGTGTCATCTATTGTTGAATAGCTTAACTTCTCGTTGTTCATTGCCTAAAAACACGGATAAAACGACGTTTTCTAAAAATAAAGCCTAGTTAAATCGATTTATCGCCCCCGAAACCCCCGAAATTTCAAGAAAATCGTTGAAGGCGTTTCCGAGATCGTTGATATATATACATACTAGCTGACCCAGCAAACGTTGTTCTGCCATAAAAAAAATAATTATAAAAAATGGGTGAAAAAAGGGTGAAAATTTAGGGTCGTATGTATTTTCTAATGCCGCATTATAAAAAAATAAAAAAAATAAAATTTGTCCAAA